>WMED01018120.1:0-12800 GCA_019650415.1 Pipa parva | reverse complement strand
GTAAGCGAATGGTGTAAAATTAAGAAAACCCGCTATTCGGCCCTTTGGCTAGGATCATGCATAGTTGTCGTTCTAATCTGGTAATGCCGGGAAACAGACACGGTAGCTTGATCTGATGCTTAAGCTTAAGCACATATGGCGACATATGTAAGCGGGGAAAAAAAAAGAAAAAGAGATACTGCTTTGCTTATTTTCATTGTGATTACATTTTATTTGTAACATTTTATACATCACTGAACAATACATAAAACATAAAAACAAACTAAACAAGACAAAAAAGATTAGACAGATTTACTATCTAATAGAAAAGGTCTTACTCAGCGCTGCATAACCTACTGGCACTTTATCAATAAAAATATACATATACACACTTCCCCTTTGGCATTTGAACCATTTGCATTATTTGAAAAGGCATGAGCTGTGCTGTAATTAGCCGGCACCCGATGCTTCCTTCACAGCATTGACTGACATAGAAGCCAGCGTGCAGCTCCTTCTTCTTGACTCACCGACCTAATTGCGAGGAGAGTCCTAATTGGCCCCTGCAATGAACATGATGATGTTTAAACCATTTTTCACCCGGGGTGAAACAAGTTAGGAGCAGCTTCATGCTGGCTTCTCAGTCAGCCAGCACTGTGAAGAATCATCGGGGGAAACATCAGGTGCCAGCTAATTAAAGCACAGCTCATGCTGTGACTGTAATCGATCGGCTCAGTATAAGGTAAATATTTTAATAATTCTTTTTTATTTTTTTGCTTTAGTTCTTCTTTAAACTGCAAATGCATCATGTACCTTAAAGTTTAAGTAAAGTTATTGACCAAACTACACATATATATTATATTTACAATGTAGAAACATAAACTGAAACATCACCTCTTATTCCTACAATCCTGTCTCCCCTGCATTAATACGTACAGGCTGTTCCTATGTAGTGCTGAGAAGCCCCACCCCCTAATGAGGTCACACAATGACTCATTCTGATAGTGCATGCCTAGTAATCTGATACTTTCCTCTCACTGCTACAATAGCCCTGCAGCTTTGAATTCCGACTTGGAAGGAGTCGGTTTGTAAAACAGAGAAGGGGAGGGGGGAGTGGGTGTACTTCTCCACTACAGGAAGGAGGAATATTTTACAAGTGCTGCAGAATGAAAAGGTGAGTGAGGATTTTACTAATTGTTTTTTACACTTTACAATACTTTAATGGGGCAAACTTTAGAAATAGGGTTTACTTACACTTTAAACTGAAATCCTGGATTTACATGCAGCCAATTGTATACAGCTGATTTGTATAACTAGTTCCAGTGGCATTTTTTGACAGTTCTAATGTATAGAATTTGCTGTGGTCAAAAATATATCACCATAGTAATCATCAAAAATTTTAAAATGGCACAGGAAGCTACTGATGATGATATGTAGGCAATGCTGAAATGAAAAAAAAAAATATGAGTAAAGGATCGCAAAGTATGCAAATAGTTCTTAATAGAAAATTATAAAAAGAAGCTATTAAGGTATAACACATGCTCATAATACGTATTATAGGAAAATATGTATTAAACCTTATAGTAGACTCTTTACAGCAAGCATGTCATATATTTTGGGGTACACCAAGGATTTATCTTACTTTGTAGTGCAAATAAAAAGGAGTAACTAGGCACCAATAGTACAACAGATGTTTATTACTTCAATAGAAGTATATAGCCTGTTGTCATAATGAAATTAGGGGATTAGCATGAATATTTCAACATTATGTGCTTTCAGCATGTATTTCTGTACAAATGCACATCACAGCATTGTGTTTAATAAGGGATTATCCTCTGTACTGGGATCACTTTTGCTTTAGGGTACAGGTTTATAAAATCTTTCTATTTAGAACTGAATATCCAAACATAAGCATATGTGATCAATCCACAGAAGAGATGGCCCTGTTACGTTACATGTTGAGTTTCTGCACATACTCTCAAAGTAAAATATAAGATACTTGTTCATTTGCAATTGTAGGCATCACCTGGCTTGGCACAACTGCCAAAGATTATAGAATGTAATGTAGTCCTCAGAGAGTAAGTCATCCTACCTGCTTCCTTACTAAAGCTCTGTAGCTTGGGGATGGGAGAGTGAGAGCACATAGACTGCCAGAGGGAGCTGTTACAGGCTGAGGCCTACCAAGAATGTGGGTCTGGAAAGGAAATCCCAGTGGAAATTTGTAATAGATGGTGGGATGCTTTTATCAGGTAGCTGTGCCTAAATGTTGAGAAAGAAGTGAGAGCCCCATTAAAATATTGTACAACGATACATTCCAGACTAGGGTAAAGTTAGAATGTCTACCTGAGGCCATGATGAATAAAGGACTAAGAGGACTGATGATGGTGATACTCACCCTTACTTATCCCCCTACACTGAAAAGAGGTAGTATAGGAAACCATAGAAAGAGATCCTTTAGGAAACACCAGCTGATTACTTAAATCATGAAGATAATGAAGTCTGTAGTTATTCCTCTGCTGAAATATATGCAAAGCTGTGTGCCATTGTATTGCTGGATTTATAGTGAAGTTGATGTAAGTATTTATTTATTCATGTGACTTAGAGGAATCCCCAGTGCCTAAATCATAATTAAAGAACTACAGCCTCAAAACTCCATTCTCATTTCATTTATTAAATTTCCATAAGCAAAGTGACTGTTGCTTTCCCCTACATATGGTTTCCTCCTACCCTACTGTAACCTGTGCTAATAAACTTGTTTTCATGACCTTCTGGTGATGCCATCTACAGGGTTTGGATCTCACCCTTGAGCAGTACAAGCATGCAGTTTATTCTTTCTTACAACTGACTCATTTATCCATTGCCACGAGTAGTGTGGATCCTTGCGCCGTGTGACACCAGCAGTGGGAGATTTAAATAGGAAGTGTTCAAGTCTCTATGTTCTGAAGGTGATACTTACCTAGGATCTGCTCTGTTTGGCATTCTGACATCTTGTTCTCCTGCAGTCTGTGTCCAAACTTAAATGTTGTCTTAAAGGGACCTGAAGCATCTGAGTGTCTCTTCACATCTAGCACTGCAGCATCAGTCTTGCCAGCACAAAGTATGTCTCAGCAGCAGGCCGGTGTGTCCCAAGAGAGGAATTCCAGTCCTGTGCTGCTCAAAGAAGTATTATGTGTTCTAGTTCAGTGTGTGTCCAGAGGTGCTGTGAGTTGCATTCCCAAATAATCATGCTATAATAGCTGATCCAAGTCTCCTCCAGTGATTCAAGTGAGCTGCCACCAGTGATGGGTTAACCTGAGGCCCCTGCTGCAAAGGCTATACCCCCTTGCGGAGATTCCAGGGTGAAGACCAGGGCCTCCATAGACTCAGCGCATCAGTGTTAACCACCATTAACTCCTACTGTGGTACAGAGGGTTCACCCTATTCTAAAGTCATGTCTTGTTCCTGTATCTAGTAACACCTTGTTTCATAATTTGTTCGCTATCCAACTTTAGTGCCTCCAGAGGTGTACCACCTTGCACCTGTAACCCTCTCGTTTAGTACGCCTTTGTGCTTCCAGAGGCGTAATGGGCTCTGGGGACATTATAGTGCCTCTTGCGGTGACCCAGTTCCTGTGGTACCCCCTCTTGTGTGTTCCCTGAAATCCATGACATCCATCTCTTTAAAGGGGTTTTCACTCTTCTATTGGTGGCATTAAAAGACAGTTTACAGTTGGTCTTCTATTGGTATTTTTTGCAGTTTTATGCATATCTTAACTCTTGTTTTATTTTTATTAATCTTTTTGGTTGTTAATTCCAAGGGGAACAATCCCTTTTACCTTCTGTCCATGTTCCAGTTTATCAGGTACAAGCAAGGGTGTAGCTTCAACTTTAAAAGATTAACTTACCAAAAGACTGTCAAGGCAGGAGGTGCTCTTTGAGACTTTATTTGCCCTTTGAGGTGTAGCCACCATTAGCCAGTTTATAAGCAGGTGATTCAAGTCTGGGAAAGAGCAAGCTTGTAAATATGTGTTAATATACTCAGTACTACTAGTCACCTTAGAGTACTTTGGAAAATGTAGCCTGGCTTGTTTTAATGCTATTACTATTTTAGTTAAATACTGATCACAAATTCCTCTCTGAAAAAATCACTTTTTAGGTAAACACCAATAGTTTTTCTTTATTAGTTTAAATACAAGGATTGTAAAAGTGTCAGTGTCACAACTGTTTGTGCTTGCTACATTTACAATATATTTGGTTATCTAGCTTCTTAAATAACTTATGCACTGTATTTCCACAAACATATTTTCTTAATTGCTCTATATGACATTGACATTGAAAATTAAAGGGTAATATTAGATTGTTATAATGCTATACGGATTAATTTCCATTAGAATTGTCTCTCAATTTTAACCAAAGGTGGCATAACAATTAAATAAATGGAAGAATTATCCATGCATAACTGTATACAGTAAATTGTATGTTTGTATAACTTTATTTAAAAAACACCACAAATTTACGCAGTGTTGTACAATTCAGCCATGCAATTATAATAATGGGAAAAGTGCATTGCACAATACAAGTATAATATCACAAGGATACATCACAATAAGTGCCAGGTTGCAGTTGACACAAGAGGTTAGAGGTCCCTGCCCCATAGAGCTTACAATCTAAATGGGAGGAAGACTTACATACACAGATAGAAGAGTAATAAGAGCTGTAAATTAAAACCACTGGCAACATCCATAGTTCCAAATTACTATCTCAGAGCAAAATCCCTTCCATAAAAACAATAAACCATCCACAAAATTAACCATAAACAAAGCAATAAAGAGCTGCTAATATATTCAGAAACACACACACACAAGCCCATACTTACTGTACCTAGAAACTGATATATTAAACATTGTTCACATTTGCTTTGCAGCTCAGTATAATGTACCCTTTAGGTTATGTTAAAGAAGATAGTGGCATTAAGCCTTACTATGTAATTATAAAGGGAATTATTATTAGAAATAATTATGTTATATAGAGGAAAATACATCCCTGCATAAACAGAACTTCATTCCGTTCTTTTCCTCAGCGGAAGATTCTTGCCTGCCTGCGTGCCTTTAATCTGAGATTTTTGAATGCTGAAAAAAAAATGCACCATCATCATTTTAGTTTCTTTTTGCATTTTTTTGTGTGGCCGGCAATTAGTGAGCTGCTCATTTGTGAGCCATCTCTGCTTTTTCCTCTCCAAAACAAAAAAAAAACCAAAAAGTCCGCCCACCGCATTCCAGAGCTAACTGGGAAATAGCTCATGTTACAGAAACATTCCAGCTGTGCTATTTAAAAACAGACTGAAAACAAAAGTTTCTTTTTAAAAAAGGCTTTTTTTTTTCTTCAGAATTTGTTCTCTATGTTATATAATGACTAGAATATTTAGCCCAGGTTTATTTTTCTAGTTGCACAACTTTAAGAATTTAGGCTTTGTGTAATTAAAGCTGGGTCACTGTCAATATCAATCTCAGAAGAAAAGCATTTTTTTTTTTTGAGTTTATTGATAATACCCCCACATTTTTTTCTGGACTTTAAGCTTATTAATTAGTATCTAGAGCAAAGCAGCAAAGAGAGATAGTGTTGCTAGGAACAGGGCTGCCAGGAGAAATCACTGGGCCCCCACAACCTGGCAAATGGGGTCCCTGACATGTTCAGCTAGATTTTATTATATGTTATTTTCTTTTGTGGAGGTCTATTTAGGTCTACTGAACTAGTAGTGATGTGAAATATTAAAAAGGATGTTCCAGCATTACAAAAATCAAGGTTCCTATTCCACTTTGACCTACCTAATTTTAATTTACTACAGGGACTACATATTATATAGTCAGGTTAGAATGTTATGTGTAGAATGCTGGCAGGAACAGGGTTAGCAAGCTCAGGCAGAGGATAAAGCAGAAAACAAATCCATGCTCAGGTTGATACTCATAACCTAAACATAAAGGCAACGCTACATCAACATATGAAGTGTGGACATCCATCCGTAGGGATGCAACCTGACTTATCAAGCAAACCACTCTGCCAAATAATCCCTGACTGGGGTATACTTCTAGAAGCAGATGTACCCAGTTAATGGCCAATGCTAATTGCTAGGGAACTAAATTTTAGGGGGGAATTCAAACAAAAAGATTTTGCAGCTAGAGGCAATTATCTTTAGATTAAGGGGGGAATTCACCATAGCGCGAAGTGAGCTCCGGATCCTTCAGCTCACTTCGCACAGACTGTTATGTGCTCGCTGATGTCCTGCACGCGGACATCAGCGTACGCTTTAAAGGGATTCCAGTCTCATCGAAATCACTCGAGTCGCCTCGCGGAGACTGGAATCCCTTTAAAGCATTCACTGATGTCCGCGAGCAGGACAGTCTGTGAGCCGAAGGATTCGGAGCTCACTTCGCACTATGGTGAATTTCCCCCTTTAATCTCCAGATAATTGCCTCTAGCTACAAAATCTTTTTTCACCACTGGGGTGGGGAGAAGAGCCAAAGTTCTTTCCCAGGACCTGACTCTTTAAAGGAAGAACTCCGTGGTTTGATCAGGCATGGGCACTCCAATGTGTGTCTGCAGAGGAAGGCCAAACACAGGCATTCCACTGACTGTGATATCATAAAGCCTCCAATGTATATCTTGCCGTAGCATTGTATGGAGTCCAAAATGGAACAGACCTATGGGTCTGAGCGCTATCTTCCAGTCTGTATATTTTATCTGTGGTGAAAAATAACCATAAACACAACATGTAGACTGGGAACCTTAAACCTAATGTATAATGCACTGGAAGACAACATGTGTTTAAAAACACATATTGCAAAAGGCAGATGTATATGTAGGGTACATAATGGAGGCCATCAAGTACAGGCCACTGACATTCAGTTTGTGAAAGTATATCTCTAAATAAATCATTAAATATGCTCAGAAATGGAGCCTAAATTTAGCATTTTAGTGACTGGAAACAGATGTGTCCATGATCATGGTTAAAGATACTGGGCAATGCTCTGAATTACAACTTAATATTTAAACATAGCCGGAAGGAGAGGTGAGCAACAAATTATGTTTATTCCTTTTCTATTTGTCAGTTTTTAATTTTTGGATTATTTTGGAATTCACTAAAATATGCTCTCAGAGAGAAATAAAGGTGCTAAAAATTGGTTGATTTAACTTAAAAAAATTCTTAGGAAGGGCAAAATTTTCCCCACACTATTCTTAGCACTACTTTTCATTAGTTTGTGTACTTTATTGACTAAAGGATGAATTCACCTTGCTACATTGCCAAAATAGTCACAAATTCACTTCTCATTATTGCCTAAGGGGAGAATAGACTTGTCAAACAGGCAGACAGCAGTGATCACAGTTGCATGCATAGTGTGTCAAAATCAGTCAAAAGTATGCGGAGTGAAGTGAATTCCGCCAGTGAAGTGCAGTGACGTCAGTTTCACACTGCTCCACTAACTGTATTCTGTGAATATTTTATCTATTTCTATGTCACCTTGTCCCTAGGTAAGGGGTTGGCAATCTTTGCACAGGAGGGAGCCATTTCGTCCCCTCCTCCACTGGGGAAAATTTTTTGTGGAGTCGAAAAGGGGGAGGAGTGCACACTCCCTATCACATGACCTGCCAATGTCCTATCAGAAGAAGCCTTTGAGATCATGGGCGGGGGAAGGGAGATGCGCTCAGAGTCACAAGGCAGTCTTCAAGGCAGCTGAAGAGCCACAGTTTGCTGACCCCTGCCCTTAGTCATCAACCCCTCAATTCACCAGTCTGAAGTGACAAAGTCATACAGGTGAATTCAGTGAGTTCCCTTAGTTTCATTGGATCCTTTGACACACTCTACTGCTTAGTCAATATCAGAAATACCTGTGCGTATGGACGCAGAGTAATTCAAAGTGCTTTGTAAGAGTGTGACTAGTGTAGTCACCTGAATTGGTCACTTATTCTCCACGTTGCAGAGTTTGCTTAATAAGTGAACATGGAAAAGTGACAATAGATGTGAATTCAGACCTCTACGGACTATTTAGCCTTTAGTCAATAAGTTTCAGATCGTCCACTTGTTTAAATTGTTCATGTACTTTGTCCACTTTCAAAAATATGTGTGTGTACCCACAATCCTCAGTGAATCTCACACAAATATTGCTTTATCCACAAAGATATCTCAGGGTGCCAGTACAGTATAAGAAAAACTACAAAAACATTGAATTTATTTTCCAAGTATCTGTTCTCCCCAAAAATACTCATCCTAACACAGATACACTTACTCTAAGGTCCCATATGTACCCTTCGACTAACCATGAGGTGATACCATTACTTTATTACTTCAATGCTACACTTTTCTTTGACCTACCATTGGAGGTTTCCTCATGTGGCCAAGATGACGTCTGAAGCAGCCAACCACAATCCTAGCTGATCTCAACTTAACATTTAAATTACCAACCTGCCCGATACCTTTTAATATATTGTCCCTTCACCATAAGGTATAGTAACCAAATAGCCACATGATGGGAATTGGCTCCTACTCCTATCTTGCTACAGTTAATTTCTTTGTGATTCTTTGTTTGCTGTTCCAGCATGTTTGTGTGTATAGGTGTCATGGTTATTGGCACTTCCCTCACATTTATATTTAACCCTTCTTGTCTGCTATAGAACTTTGTAAAAGAATATGAAGAGAAGTCAAAGTACAGTATTTAATTTAATTCTCACAGCATTCAATGTTCTTTATAAAGGTTCTAATGTATTGTTTTAGCAAACTGACATCTATTAAGTTTTCTAAAATTGCTGAAAGTTCAAATTTCTTGAACACAGTATTAGAATGTTAATCACTTCCTTTCATTAATCTAATGCAGGGACAGGCAGTTAGTCCTATTGCTGTTGTACCAACATCGCATGAGGTACCACCAGAAACATAAGAGTGAATGACATTAAGCAATGTTTATTTCCCACTGTTGAACAGTGAATCTATGAGCAGAAGTGGTCCTGGCCCTATTGGCTCCCTAGGCCGACCCCAACCCTGTGCCCTCCTGCCCCGTGCTGCCCCCCCCCCTTTCCCTGTGCCCCCCACTCACCTCCAACAGTGCCGTCGCTCATAAAGAAAAAAAACCATGGACGCAAGCGCCCCCAAGGACAGACGGCACCCCTAGCATTTGCCTATATTGCCTAATGGAAGGGTCGGCCCTGTCTATGAGCACCTTAGCTCCGCAAATATTATTAATCAATGCATTGTTGATGATAACATATGTAGTTTTAATCAAAATAATGCAGTCATTAATGTCATAATGAATTTTGTGTGATATCATCACCAGTGATCTGTCCTCTGATTTTATGAAGGTATTAAAAATATCCTTGTATTCTTTAAGACACATTTGATACAAATCTTTCTTTTTATGATATTTGATGGCTAATAGCATTTAGATGCTTTCAGTGTGTTAAATAGAGGAAATCCAGCAATAATGATTTGTGAAGCTGTTCCCATGTTGAATACGTAGTTCTAACTGCAGTCTAAGTATCATGGGAACCTACTGTAGTTGCACTTACAAACAACCATTGCTAGACATAATTCATGTGCTAGTCTAACTTACTTTTGATTATTCACCAATGTATGTCATTTCCTGGAGATGAATCATTCTGAAACTACAGTGGCATTGTCTTTGTACAGACTATATTAGGAAATGTGTATGACAGGTATATGATTTACAGCAGATTTCACAGTCAAGCATTTATGGACCAATTTTAATTTAATCTTCTGCAGAAAGGTTGACTGAAAATGTGGCCAGACATATCAGTGTGTTTATACTAAACATTCCCCTTTAGCCAGTTTTGGTCTTGGATTAACTCAATCAGTGTCAAATCAGTAAATTATTACACCATTTTTCTGTTCAGTTATAGCAATGATCCAAGCCATTCACCCAGATTAAAATTTTATGTGCCACACTATACTTCAATAGACGGAGGAGGTTATTCTCTAAAGAGCGAACTAGACTGTCGAATTCTCAAACAGCGGATTCCCATAGCAAATCCGCATCTGCGACAATTCTTCCATTGTAAAGTCAAGCCTGAGACAATATTTTCATAGTAAAGTAGCAACTGCGCCAATATGCTCATTATAAAGACGCGACTGCGACAGTAGTAGTCACCCATATGCAGGACTGCTTTCAGGAAATCTGTGTTGTCAGGAGAGTGTTGGGATATCCATTTGTTTGGTTCACTGAGCTAGTGTAGTGCAGGTGACTTTTTCTGAGATTACTTTATAAAGGAAAGTTTACAAGGAATAAGGTTTACCAAGCTTTCCTTTTCACTCCTGCATCATTCCATATGTCATAAAAGAATACCAAAATTCTGACTTCATTAAAGCCATATCCCATTTGAAATCTACATAATGCAGTGCAGACCAACATATACATGCAGATAGTGCAGTAGACAAACCTTTGCCTTAGCTTAAGGGTTCGTCTAACACGAAGTGGACCTAAAACAGGTGCCTTAATGAGGCTTATTCATCAAAGTGAGAATTCGACTGTAGAAGTGAATCCTCATCACTTCGTGTTGTTACACTTTGATTCTATACTCCTTATTCACTAAACAGAGGATTCCCATAGCGAAGTCATGACTGCTTAGTGTGGCATAGTCAGTCAGACAGTAGGAGCCCTGCCATCACTCCCCTGAATTGCCATTTCAGTCTAGCAAAGTAAAACTGCCAAATGTGATATTTCAGTGATTGATGAATAGGCAAATTACCTGTGCATTCACATGTAAAGTGGTGACAAACTGTCCAATTAATTTTGCAGAGTTTACTGAATATGTAAATATGGGGAAGGGTGAATAAATGTGAATTCACTCCATTACTCAGCAATTCAGCCTCATGTACATGTAGAGAAGCAGTGGGCAATGAATAGGGAAATACTGGGGAAAAGGGCAAAAATGGTAAAACTAAACTTCCCTCAGGAAGCCGTTATTTCATTGTCTATTAACCCTTTCACGTGGGATGTTCACATTTATCAGTTCTACTTCTGGTTCCCTTATTCTCAGGCTACTTCATAATCAAGTTTTTTTTTTAAAGTTGCAGTTATGGCTGCAAATGTGTCATTCCCATGACTACTACTTTAATACCCTGAGATCCAAAGCCGACAGTAGAGGAAATCTCATGTGTATGTGTTGCCACCTGCAATGTCTATTGTCTTGTGGCTGTTTGAACGGTGGAAATTGCTCATTGTTTTGGCCAAAAATATTAAGACAGGATAAGTTACACCTTGCTTGCAGATATTTACAGAGTAATTTACCGTCTACAGGTTAGGTTAGGTACTGTAAACTCAAATTAATATTCACTTACTTAAAAGATATTTCTCATTACAGTTTAAAGGTGCCCTTAGTATGCTGAGATTATAACAGTTAATATTTAGGGACTTTATAATGACATAGACTGTTCCAAAGTACTAGCACATAGCAAATGTGGTCCCTATCTTTAAAAAGTGGTTAAAATGTGAGCATGAAAACTATAGACCTGTAAGTCTAACTTATATTGTGGGTTAACAGTTTGAAGACTTTCTTAGAGATGCTATTCTGGAGTACCTTAACATGAAAGAATGTATAACTCCATATCAGCATGGGTTTAGGAGGCATCAATCCTGCCAAACAAATCTAATTAGCTTCTATGAGGAGGCCAGTTACAGACTGGACCAGGGGATTCATTGGATGTCATATACCTTGATTTTTCCAAAGCATTTGATACTAAGAAACATAAAAGGAGGATGAGAATACTTGGACTGGGGGAAACTGTGAATCTATGCATCAAAATGACATACCTTCACCGAGATCCAGCGTCGTCTGTGTCCTCTCCAGCCTCCCGCACTGAGTATAGGCGGGAGGGCTCTGTGCATGGGAGGCCAACAACTCATTTTTGAACGAAAGATATCTGTTCCTCCCCCTGAAGCCGGCAGGGGATTTAAAAACCAGCATTTACAGGCACTCATTGCCTGAATGTCATTATACTTTAGGCTCCCTAGTCCAGTCAGTTTCTAGTCCTATATCAGCCCTAGTCCAATAATCAGCTCCTGTGTTCAGTACCTGTTCCTTGCATCCTCCTACTAACTACTCCTACTTGTACCAGTATATTATTAAAGAGACAGTACCTGTTATTCCTCTGTATCCAGCTATTACTAACAGGGGGTGAGTCTGAGGGCCATGACCTGGAAGTCTCCCTGCCGCAAAGGTCATTCCACCTTGCGGGGGTCAAAGGTGAAGCACAGAGGCTCTTTGGACTCCACGCCTCAGATAAACCCTTGTCAGCCCTGTGGTGATAAGAGGGTCCACTATATCTGTGACAAAAAGAGGCATAGATGTACATCACCAATGCACAAGAAAGATGTGGTTGAACTTGAGTAGGTTCAAAGGCAAGCTACTGAAGTATAAGTAGCAATAAACAGAATGGGCAATATATAGTACCACGAATGAATATCAAAACAGTAAGTATAACAAGGGGGCATCCTCTGCGTATAGAAGAAAGACCGTTTCTGCCTCAACATAGAAGGGTTTTTTTTACTGTAAGAACAGTGAGGCTATGGGACACTCTGCCTGAAGAAGTTATTATGGTTAAATCCATTAAGGAGTTCAAAACTGGTTTGGATGCTTTCCTTCAGTG
This sequence comes from Pipa parva, assembly GCA_019650415.1. Lineage (NCBI taxonomy): Eukaryota > Metazoa > Chordata > Amphibia > Anura > Pipidae > Pipa > Pipa parva. The sequence goes on along the minus strand of WMED01018120.1, from coordinate 194 downwards.
TAAGAACATTACAAGTTATGGGTAATAGATAACTGAAGGTGGGATTTTGATCCAGGGAATTACTCTGATCCTTCCACTTAGATTGTAAGCTCCTTGGGGCAGGGATCTCCAACCTCTTGTGTCAATCACAACCAAGTACTTAATTTGATGTATCCTTGTAATATTTTACTTGTATTGTTTTATGCACTTTTCCC
>WMED01018119.1:0-12800 GCA_019650415.1 Pipa parva | reverse complement strand
CCATATAAGATCTATGTTTGCAAATTGGAGTTATTGGAATATTTTGGCCGTTGGAACCTTGATATCGAAGAATTATCCTCAAGTTTCGATCGATTTGGAGATTGTTAAACGCTTGAATTTATTCTTTATCCGGTGAGAGTTCCCACTATTGGGGTGCTGTGGCACAATTGATACACTGAATGGTGGAACATTTCTAATTTCAACACTGAAGTTGTTATCACTTGATTTATTTTTATCTTATGATTAATCTGTACTGGTGGTAGTTTACCCTGTTCTATTTTATCAGTTTATTTGGTAATGCACTTAGTGCATTCTATCTGCGCTTTCTTTTACAGATCTTCATTTATTCAATCAGAAGGAATTGTGAATAAGCCTTGATTAAGAAAGCTGCATATGATTGAACTTTGAATTTATTTTATTCATTTATTTGTTTTTTATTATTTTGTGCGCTGTATCTTCTTTTTGGAAACAATATAATTTTGCTTGTTTTTCTTCCTATTGAGTAATATATGTAATAATATTCTAATTCTGTTACCTTCCACCTGAGTGTCCTATTTTCTCTATGTAGTTATGCAGTATGCATTGCTAGTCATTTTTCATTTCATTTGCACACAAATGTTTTGTAAAGTATCTAGGATTATTAATATTTATTGGCTGTAATGCTTCTAAAACTTCTGTCTAATGCTGAGCTCCTAGCATTGTCAAGCTTGTATTCATAATTAGGCTCCTGTTTTCAAACTGCTTGCTCTTTTTATAGTAACAATTGCCTGTTTCCATTATTAGGGCACAATTAAGAGACATTTATCAAGTAAGTATGAGATCATAAAACCTAACTTTCTGTTTTATTTACTATATAGTGTGTGTTTTGGCTGAAATATAAGTGGTTTTCATGTAGCCAGAAGGCAGCCTCTGCTCAAAGAGCAGCAGGTGTATTTTGTTTGAGAACATTCTGGGGTAAGTTAATAAATTAAGGAATGTACTTATGGAGGTGTTAGGATGTTTGGCACTTGTGTTTCCAGTTACAGAACACTAAACAGAAGTGGCTATAGAATCTCTTAACCTTGAGCAAACTTGCTATTTTGTGAAATTATTTTCTTTTATAGCTCTGTTCTGCATTAAAGAAGATCATGGTTCAAAGACGGGCTACTAAAGTAATTAAAGGAATGAGCAATATGTGGTACCAAGAAATATTATCAAAACTGGGCTTGTTTAGTCTAGAAAAAAGAAGATTAAGGGGTGACCTAATAACTATGTATAAATATATTAGAGGTCAGTACAAAGATCTGTCTCACAATCTATTTATACCAAGAACTGTAAGTATAACAAGGGGGCATCCTCTACCTTTAGAAGAAAAAAAGTTTCTGCATCTACATAGAAGGGAATTTTTTTACTGTAAGAACAGTGAGGTTATGGAACTCTCTGCCTGAAGAAGTTGATATGGTTAATTCCATTAAAGCAGCGGTTCTCAACCTTTTAGAACGGTGACCCCCGCTGACGTCACCGCGCTGCGCGTGATGACGTTTCGGCCGAACGTCATCACGAATGTGCGTCACGTGGTGACGTTCATCCGAAACGTCATCGCGTCACATGGTGACGTTTACGGCCGACGTCACCCCACAGGAACCCTTATAAGAAGGGTTCTTGGGGGTGCTTCCGGGTGTCGGCGCGGTTCTCGACCCCAGTGGGATGGGGTCGCGACCCACAGGTTGAGAACCGCTGCATTAAAGAGTTAAAAACTGGCTTGGATGCTTTCCTTCAGTGTAAGAACATTATAAATTATGGGTACTAGATAACTGAAGGTGGGACTTTGATCCAGGGAATTATTCTGATTGCCATATTTGGAGTCGGGAAGGAATTTTTTTCCTTAATAGGAGGATAATTGGCTCTTGCCTCATGGGTTTTTTACCTTCCTCTGAATCAACATTGCAGGAAAATAGGCTGAACTGGATGGACTTGTGTCTTTTTTCAGCCTTTTAAATAATGTTACTATGTTAGTAGCCCTTTTTAAAACACTATCAATTGCACTTCAGAGAGTGACTACAGATGGGGCAAGTGTCAGGCTATGGACAAAAGTTTGGTGAGGGTTGCAAAGTGGGTTTTTGTATTTTGTTATTTTTACTTGCTGAGTTTCAGCCAGAGACTCTGGGTTTGCAAAGCAAGCACTATGTCTCTGGGGAAACCCTCAAGTTCTCCAGTCTGCAATCTTTTTCAAAAGGTGTACCCTATCCCTGGGTTAACCCCACCCATTTTCCCTCAAACTCCACCTCTATTTCTCCAACCAATCAGATAAAGCTTTATATCCCCTTTGATGCAATTCATGTAATTAAGCCTACCTCCACTAGATAAAAGCATTGCCTTGTCTACAAATTCCCAGGTATCTACATAAGATATCATTTTTTACAGTCATAATGGTGCAGTGTATGAATAGATAGCACTGCTTCCTTGCAGCTCTGATCCCGTCCTATAGTGATCTGGTCTCCTAGATTGTCACAGGAATCTGATATCTTTCTCCACTTATCTGCTGGCTCAGCATTTGTTCCATGTGCACTTTTTAGGACTAAAGCAAAATAGGCTGACTAGAATTTAATAAAGGCTGTCAAAATACATCTACTGTGTGTAATTTTATAATTTCTACTTCACCTATTTAGAAGAAACTGTGGTACTAATGTACCTTTGTACAGCGTTTCTCAATGTCATCTTCCATGTCAGCCTGACTTTTCTTTCTCAAGACGGGTTGGGCAGGGCTAAATGATGATTGACATTATAGCTCCTCCAATCAGATCCATGCTAGATCGTGATTTAAGGGATCTGATTGGAGAAACTTTAATGTCAGTCATCCTTTTAGCCCTGCCCAATCGGACTCAAGAAAGAAGTCAGGCTGACAGAGAAGATGACAGGGAGAAATGCTGTATAAAGGTACATTTAAAAAAATACATGTATATTTACAACAACATTTATTTCATTAGTAGGTCCTAAATTAGTATTAGTTTTGAGGTGACAGGTACACTTGAAGTCCATCACTGAAAGAAATGCCCTATTAAGGCTATGAGCAGTGCATGCTACTATTTAGTGTCAGATGCATCTGACACTGCAATCCTACACTTGTGCACAAAGCAACATTACATTTAAAATATATCTGTTGCAAGGATATACCGATTTTATTATAAATGACGCACTCTACATTTTCCATTAACCTGCTTTTTAAATGAAAGTATTTGAATATATGCAAGTATGTTTTATGGTAAAAGTACTAGATTAATCCTTTAATCAGTTCCTCAACCATTTACACAGAATGTAACATGTACATCAGTGGTGGTTTTAATGCCCTGTCATCACAAAGAGATGATTTGACAATACAATTCAGATGAATGTGAGAATTCCTATACTGCCTGGAGCTTAGGTTCGCTCCCCTTACACTCTGTAAATTCCACATTAAATGAAATGACTGAACCATACTTTTTAAAGGGGTTCTACAGCCTTCAGCTTTAAAACAGAATCTCTGCGTGGCTGTCTCCCTGCTGTATTGCCAAGGACAAGGAAGTAGTGGAATGATCAGGCAGGCAGAGCAGAACATTACTAAGCTAACACACACTAAAGAGAATCTGTGCCTTATTAAGATGAATGTACTGCTCTGCCTGCCTAATTCTTCTGTTTTTCTAACATGCAAGCAAAACATGCAACAGATTGCTTGTCGCCAGTGATCCAGCACACAGCAGGGAATTGGGCAGGCTGCCAGGTATAAACACTTGTGTTTTAAAGCTGAATTAAATGGAAGCACTTAGAAATGTTTAATGGAAGCATATTGGATAAACATTTATTTTACATATATTAACAACTTAGGGGGTAATACAGGAAAGAGCGAAGTTACCTTGTGAAGCTTCTCATCGCTTCGCCGAGACGGGTATGCGCTCCCTGGTCTCCTACACGAGGACTACAGAGAACGCTTTAAAAGTACTTCGGGGAAGTGACTCGAGTGGTCGCGAGGTGAGCCGAAGTACCTTTAAAGCGTTCACTGATCTCCGAGTGCAGGAGACCAGTGGGCGCATACCCGTCTCGGCGAAGTGATGAGAAGCTTTGCAAGGGTACTTTGATCATTCCTGAATTACCCCCTTAAGCTTAACGTCTTTAGAGCCTGGATTTCCTCTTTAATATGAAATGCTTTTTAACTCTTTATTACAATGGGGGAATATTGACCTGTTTAATCCATTTTGCCACTATTTTCCCCATTTCAACATGTTTTCACTGTTCTGTTTCTTGCACGTTTTAATTCAAATGATTTACGTTGGAAAAAAATGGCAATATCAGAATAGACTGAAAAATATTGATGTATTAAAACCAGCCCAAATTGCAATGGTTTCAAAGGAGTTTCATTCTGTTTCTGATCAATATCTTTTTCAATGGGGAATCTGAACTGAGTTAGAGAAAGTTGTAGGTCTCTCCCCATAGGGAATAATGTGTTTTTGCCACCCGAAACTGGGCCTCATAGAGAGGAATATACAGTAGGATGCTTCATGTCACGTTTTTTTTCGAGCGTATAAAACGCAACACGAAAAATAAGTACTGCCCTGAGGGGATTATTCTCTAAAGTCCATATTGTCACATAAAGGTGTGAATTCGCCAGCCAAAGACATTTGCAATAGACTGCTACTGTCCCAGTCGTGTCTTTATAATAAGAATATTGTCACAGTCGTGACTCTACTATGGAAACATTGTTGCAGGAGCAACTTTAAAAATTGTCACAGTCGCGACTTTACAACGGAAGGATTGTCGCAGTCGCAGATTTGCTATGGAAATCCGATGTTTGAGAATTTGGACATTGTTTGTAAAACATAGAGAAGAATTTGCTAGTGTGAATGAGCTGCTGATTGTTCACAAAGTTTTTTTTTTTTTTTCCGCAGAGTGTGAACCCTGCCTTAGCATTTTATTAGTTATTTTCATGAGCGGCCAAAACATAATGAAGACTGGTACCCTCCTCTTCCCCATTTCCGTTCTCTGTGTCTCATAACAAAGCACCTGATCACATGACATGATTTGCTGAATGATCCATTTGGCATATATTGATTTAATTAGGGCATAATTGAGCTGGAGTTTTTGAGCTGTCTCCTATAGGCCCCATTTCCAGGAACAGGTAGGCCACTCAACAGCAAGGGCTGTCACCACCCACCTCCAGACACCGACTATCACAGCCAGCATTATTGGGGTTAAACTTGGCAATTGCCTTGGGCCCCACCCACAGGCTTAAGTGCTGGAGCAGACTAGAGCTTTGGAACGCACTTTGAGTTGGGGGGGCAATTCTGGGGGGCCTACTGCCTCCTCAATTTGCACAGGGACTCTCTCTCTAAAACCAGCCCTCCCCACTATCCTCAACAATGGTGGCTGCAGCTGTGTGGTATATGTACCTGTAGAGATATGACTTAAAGTTGAGATGCAATGTTGAGGTTGTAATATTCCATTTGTAATCTCCATAATAACTGTATATTCCCTGAAAAGGGAGATACAGACAATGTTTTAGTTAGTTAGTTAGTGTATACCACGTGCTTAGTGAAACATTTAAAAAAAATTTTTTTGGTCTAAATAAGGCTAGGTTCACACTAGTGTATTGTGCGCAGCGTATTTGAAAAAAAAATTCTCTGTGAAAATACGCTGAGAAAAAAACGCCAGAGAAAATCTGTAGAGAACAATGCTAATGGAAGAAAAGTGTTCACACTAGTGTATCATGTGCGTCGTATTATGCTAGAACGCTACCTGCTCTATTTTTTTAGGCGCACGGAACGCAACGTATTTTATGCGTCTACATTAGTTTCAATGGGAATTTAACAATTGCAATCACACAAAAATGTGCCGCGTTTTCAAACGTGAAATTTTGTAATGGATAAAAGGCAGGGAAAATATGCCTATTGGTGGCACACAAGCACTGTTTGCTGCTAAGTATTCAGTTCTCCATGCTTTGATCAGGTAGACTAGCATGTACAAAGAAAAAGCCAACCATTTCCATTTTTAAGAATTGCTGTTGCGAAATAGCAAAAATGAGTTTTGATTCATTTTTAGTAATGTATAGTACACAAAGTATAAGTAATAACTTGCTAAAGTGCTACTCTCTATTTTATTTTATTGATGGTTTTGTTTAGGTGAAGAGATTGCAAGACCAAGGCGCTCAACGCCAACAACAGAGCTTGTGAGGTAAGTCTTCATTTAGTTAGTAGAAACACATTTTAGCTCAGAATAAGGAACTACTTATTATGTTTCGTGTTTTTTTTGTTTTTTTTACCTTTGGGCCATTTAAAAGATAGCGACACGTGAGCTGTACACCTTATGAATCCATATATGTTTTTAATTATTAGTTAATAAATTGTCTGTTTTAATTATTTTCAAGACCCAGGAGTGTGTGTCAACTATTTTTGCTTTTATTTGTTTAGTTATTTCGGGACAGCACCCAGGCAGATGATTATTTAAGGTGGTGTGCTTAGATTTTTTGATATACATATAAAAAATTTAACCAATACCTTTTGACCCAGTCACAGTCTGCATTTTGTGTGGTCTCCATGTGTAATGCAATTAATATAGTTTATTGTGGATCAGGGTAACTCTAGGGATGATTATGCACAACTGCAGCAATAACTTTATCCTGGACGGAAGGATAGAGCAAGGGGAGGGATACTCGGCTACATGCATTTGAATGTTCAGGGTAAAAGTGTCTTTAATTTTCTCAAATTTTTACTGACTGATTTGCACATTGCAGAGTGTGCAGTAAATACAAAAGCCGGTCCAAATTAACAGTTAAACAATTGAAAGTAAACTAACATATTATGCATATATGTGTTTATTTCATCGCAAACACCAGCAAGAAGCCTTCGGTTGAATTATTTGGTCCTCCTCTGGAATGTGCCTTTGAGGGACCAAAGAGTGAGGGTAAGAAAAATCCAAAATTTTCTTCTTCAAATTTTTTTTGAAGTATGACTGTTTAAAATTGTATTTATTGTCCTAAAACATATGCTGCTTTCAACTGTAAAAATACTTATATACTTCTAAAAGCAAAAAAAAAAGTGATTGGTATACACAGATGACATGTAATGTAGTTGTAAACCAGAAATGCTTTTGTGCAGCTGAAATCCTGTACAAATCTAGGCTTCACTGGGGAGTCACTGGATGTCATATACCTTGATTTTTTCCAAAGCATTTGATACCGTGCTACATAAAAGGCTGGTAGGTAAAATGAGGATGCTGGACTGGGGGAAAATGTGTGTAAATAGGTTTGTAACTGGCTCAGTGGTAGGAAACAGAGGTCGTTATAAATGGTACATACTCACACTGGGTTAATGTTAGTAGTGGGGTACCCCAGGGGTCAGTTTTGGGCCCTCTTCTCTATATTTATAAATTAACTTGTTGAGGGATTGCATAGTAAAACTTCATTTTTTTTCAGTTGATACTAAACTGTAAACTAGTTCAAAGGAGGATAGTATTTTATTACAGATAGATTTAGATACAATGCAGGTTTGGGCAGAAAAGTAGAAAGTGAGGTAACATTGATGAATGTAATGTTATGCATATGGGAATCTATAATGCATGTCTAGATTATTTTCTAAATGAGCAAACACTGGGCAAAACAGACATGGAAAAGGATTTGGGAATTTTAGTTGACATTAAACTGTAGTAACCAGTGCCAAGCAGCACGTGCCAAAGCAAATAGGATCACGGGGTACATCAAAAGGGGCATATATGCACATGGCAAGAACATAATTATACCACTTTACAAAGCACTTATCAGACCCCACATGGAATACTGAGTGAAGTTTTGGGCACCAGTGAACAAGAAGAATGTAATTGAGCTTGAGTGTTTTCAAAGGTGGGCTACTAAAATAATAAAAGGAATGGGTAAAATACAGTACCAAGAAAGATTATCAGCTGCTTTTGTGCAGCTGAAGTCCTGTACAAAGCATTCATTTTATAGATATTAAGCCATGAAATACACATCCTTTTTGACTGAAATACATTTGTTTCATGTAGCCAATGACGTCTGCAGTACGAGTAGATTTATCAAGCTTAGAAGAAGTTCTACAGGTGTGCAAGAATGATATGGATGGATACTCTTATTAAATAATAATCTTCTATCACTCTACAAAATAATGAAAACCTATTTATCTAGGGTAGTATTTATTGCAATTGATATTTTTCAATTGTGTCTATTGTTATTTATACACTTCTACTTGTGGTTGCCAGATAATCCCTTTTAGATCAGAATCATATGAAATCCACTTGCTGCAGTGCTGATCCTGGTCATCCATCCAGATTCATGGTGCATTACTACTTAAAAATGCAGTCTACAGCATATTTCTAAACAGATGACTAATCAGCACTGCAGCATGTGGATTTCATATGTTTAGTTTAAAAGGTATGAACTGGGAACATTAATTCCTTTTTATTCTTTTCAAACAGAAATAAATCAAATCTGACTTTGTCTTATATTTGTTGAAGCATGCATCCTGTATTTAAACTTGTTTGTAAACAGCCCTGTACTATACAATTTATATTTGCTGTCGGTAAGGTTCTGTCTTGTGTGTTAATCCAGTGCATTTGATATTAAGGTGTGTAATTGTCAGGAAACACCTAGTTAAAGATGATGCTATACCTTTAGATTCCATGCCAATTTCATATTACCGCTTGTCCAAATGCTTTATATCATTAATTTTCTTTCATTTGGTAAATATGTCTCTTTGTCTGTTTGCATTCTTTCTCAGCTCCTTTAGATCAGCCAGAAATATGGGGGCCTGTGCAAACAACAAATGTAGAATCTCCAAAGCTTTCAAAACAATATCCATCTGGAAGTAAGATTATGTTTAATTCACATGTTAATGTTTTCGTACAACTCTTGTATTATAAAATGTTATACTTGGTCTCTGGCAAATGCAGAAGGACATTTAATATAGCTGTAAAAAGTGTCTAACAAATGCTGTGTAAATCTTACAATTTTTCATTTTTGCAGGGGTAACCAGGGTGCCGACTAAATGTACCAGGATTGTTGTAAAATAGAGTGAATATGACTGCTGTGATTGATTATCATGTAAATTTTGTGTGCCCTTAGGTGCTGCAAAGTTTTCTGCAAATAATATCCACAGGACGCTTCGCATATTTAACTCAATCAGTTCTGTACCACTGAAAACTCAAAGGATAAGCCTCTGTGTACCTTTACAACTTACAATGTGATTTCTTTGATTATTGCTAATTTTACAGTCTTGGTGTATGCTTCGTGCTTGACATCTGTATTACAGTAGAATTAACTTTTGCACCATTGTGACTCTGCTTTACTCTATTATTTTAGCACCTCCTCCTATTCCCCCAAAAGCTATTCCAGCCACACCACCCAGAACAGCTTCTCCAGTACTAGCTGGAGCAGGTAAGCTTGGCAAATCATACATTTTAGAGTTTCTAACTATATGAAAGCATTTTTTTATTTTATTTGTTTTTCTTTAAAGGGACACTGTCATCTTTTTAAAATGTAACAGAAGACAAAATAATGCTGGGTTATGTTTGGTTACTAAATAGTTCATTCAGGTTTATTAAAAATGTATTGGTTTGATTTATTTTTCATACTTGGTGACCAGAATTGCAAGTGGTGCAAAGGTTGCAACCATTACTGGACCATGGTCTTAACGGTCTCAATTGACAAATTGTTTTTCCACAAAGCAAGTGATAAGGGGGTCATTTCAGAATACACGCAGAAAGAATGAATCAGTGCTTATTTTCCAAAAGAGAGAAGTAAAAATCCTTCCAAGTGATTACTACTTTAAATGACCTTGCCCGACACAAAGCAACACCCAATAAAACAACCTTTTTATGGCCAGATAAAATGTGGCTGCAGTCCACATTGAGAAAGTCATGTGCAAAGTAATAAAAATCAAAATTTTAACTTTGAAAGTAACATTTTTCAGCAGAGGAATAACTATCATGTAACCTGAATGGCAGTTTTTCTTTCACTGGGTTTTTAATTAAAGTTAGTAATGGGGGAACAACATTCCATTACTAGACCTTATCACAAGTAAGCTGGCTGCTGGAGAATTGCCTTGCTTCAGTCACAAATTAATCCTGAAAGGACTCACCAATCAGCATGTACATTGCCTGGCTTCCTCTGTAAACTCTGTTAAGTTCAGAGCTGAAAGGGTTAACCCAAACCTCTGAACTCAATAAGTAATACATATCATATGAGCCTTTGGGAATTCTCTCCCTAGCTAGCTCACAAAAAATAAGAGGGGGGCATATGATGTCTCATTCATTTAATGGTAGAGCTTATAGCACAGTTCCAACTGACAAGCAAACTTTAGTTCCCATTTAAGACCAATCATAGATGAGATAGCAAAGTGCACAAGAACGCACACCTTGAAATTATAATAATATCCACTTGGCAATTTGGCAACAAAAGGAAAACAAAAGTTAAATAAATTTGTACTCCCTGCAACCCAACCACAAACGTGGACCTACTCTATGCATGTTGCTGGTATGTCAGCTGGCTATGTTGTGGAACCTTGGCTGGCTTGGAATCTTTCTATAAACCTGGCAAGCTTGGATGCAGTTTTAAGGTGAGCTTTCTTTTGTGTTAAGTATTTTCTCTTGCTGAGGATTATATTAGTGGTTTTGATTCCCAGTTATGGTAATGGCTTTGTCTTTTGGGTTTGCAGAAGTCTTGATATGTTGTCAGTCTTCCTGAATTGTTGGTGGGGAGTGTGGCATTGATCTGTGGTTTTGAGGCATTTTCTGCTGACGTTCTTTTATTATTTTTCCCTTAGTATGGTCTGCTTCTTTTTCCCCCTTCTCCCCCTTAGGGTACAACACAGCAGGTCAAATCATAGGGGGGGGGGGGATTTAAAAAACACAGGCCTGTTTTTTCCCTTTTTCTTTCCTTTTCCTTATTTAGAATATTGCAATAGAGTTTATATCCGTAATAGTGGTCTGTTGGGCTTTGCATTTATATATGTGTCTGTTTAGTTGCTGTTGATTTTATAATTAGTCTGTTCTCTGGTCTTCGGTTTCTTCATCTTGGCTGTCACTTTCTTTGAGGTACTGTATTTTAGTAGTTCCTCCATTTCGTAGGTATCTATTCACTTAGATTGTGAGCTCTACAGGGCAGGGACCTCCAACCTCTTGTGTCAATTGCAACCTAGCACTTAAAGTATTGTATTCTTGTGATATTTTATTTGTATTGTTTAATGCACTTTTCCCATGTCTGTATTGTACTTGTATTGTACAAATTGTACAGCACTGTTTAAATTTGTGGCGCTTTATAAATACAAATATACATACATACTTACATCTCTAATGATGTAATTTATGCTGCGGAAGCTAAAAAGCAGTTTAAAGGGAAAGCACCATTTATATTGGATATTTTTGTTTCTTAGAAATGCTGTTAGTGGTTTTAATTCTCGTCTGCGTTGAAGTATTACTGGGGATAGGTCGGAGAATATAAAGGGGAGAATTCCATCAATTTCCAGTTTCTTGTGTCTTGAAGCTGTCATTAGGGCCTCTTTGATGCGGTATTAGTGGAAGCGCACTATTACATCTCTTGGGGGTGCTGAGGGTCTTGGTTTTGCTCTTAGGGCTCTGGGTGCTCAGTCTGTAAGGAAGTCATTTTTTGAAGCATGTGTTAGGAGTGTTTGGCATATTTTTAGAATGGACAGCTGTATTGGTGTTTCTTCTGGAATATTTTCTATTCCCACATTGTTTCTCCACGTTCGTTTCTCTAGATCTTCTTTAACATCCTGCAAATGTCTAAGTTGAGACTGTAGATCTTGTAGCTGGATTGCCATTGTGTTTGTAGTGTCTTGCAGATTAGAGGTAGTTTTCTCTAATTGTGTAGTTTTCTTGTCGATGGCTTTAATGTCTGCCGCTAGTTCCGCGGTAGAATTGCGAATCTCTGCTTGTATGTCTTCTTAAAAGCCTGTTAGCATTTGTTTTAGGTCTTGAATGTCTTTATACTTGTTGAATTTTCATTGTCTTGGGTCTGTGTTTCTCCTGCTTGTGCAGGTGTTTTGCTATTCTTGGCTGGATTCTTTTAAAGAAGTCTGATGTTGGTTTACTTTGGTTTGTGTCTTTTTGTCTGCCCCCAGTCCTGGTGGAGGGTTCAGATGTTCTTATGTTAATATTGCATTCTTTCACTTTAAATTATAGAGCTAGATTTGTGTTGTTGTCTTTACATAGAAATCAGTTCTTGTAGCTCATTTTGTTTGTTGTTGTTTTAGTGTATGTTTGGCTGTTGGAACGACTTGTTGGGGAGCTAAGGCTCTCTTTTGTTAATTGGGGTTTATCCCTTTAAATGAGTGGTTGCTTGTAATTGGGGCCTTGTACTCTTCTTCTATATTTCAGGTGATCCCCCTTTGATTGTTTATTTGTTTAGGGCTTACTGTCCTGTTGCCAGCTAGATGTTTGCTGGTCTTTTAATTTCTGGACTTTCCCTTTATCTAAGGGACACGCTTGCCAGCTTCTTGCTTACTGCGCCTCAGAGGCCTGTACCTTCATATTGAGTCCCAGCCTCTCCTATGCAGCGCTTCTGTTTGAGCAGCTGTGTTTGAGACGCGGCTCTATCCTGATTCAGGGGTTTTCCGGAGCACTTGTGGCACTCGTTAAAGTTTTTCAAGTGTGTATGGAAACAGCCTGATGTGGATTCGGATCAATAGTTTCTAAGCCCGGTGAGTTTATGCTGCCATTTTCTTAGCCTTCCAGACTACGCCCCCAAAAGTTATTTTCTTATTGTTATGTAGCGCTATTTTGACTACTAGTATACCCTTTTCTCAGGGGGTGAGCTCCCGCTAATA
>WMED01018118.1:0-12800 GCA_019650415.1 Pipa parva | reverse complement strand
TTTGCTGCTAACTGACTAAAAAAAAATTTACTTACTTACTTCAGTGGTTGCTAGGATACATATATATTAAAGTATAGTGGTCATGTTAGTCCACAGATGTAATAGAGTGTTTCAGTATTCAGTGATACCTTTTATTAACTGGACTAACAGGCTGTTTAGATAGATGAGCTCTTGAGAGGTCTGTCCTCCCTTTATCAGGTCTCAGGCAAAGGGACAGAACTCTTGTAAGCTCATCTATCTAAACTGACTGTTAGTCCAATAAAAAAGGTATCACCAAGTACTGCAACACAAATATAGATATAGATGAAATATATATAGATGAAATATTCTGATAAAGCTAGATCATTAGTGAGGAGCTAATGTCATGTGCTAAACCAGAGAAACAAAAACTGTCCAGTTAATTTCACATAAGGACATAGTAGATGGGAAAAAAGTAGCATTTAAATATAAATATATCAAAACAATCTAGTATATGACACATATCTGTATGGTTTTTAATTACTGGTAAAATAAATGTAAGCAAAATAATTCCAGTGTCCAAGCCTCAGTTGTTTGTTGGGTATAATATTGCATGGTGGCAAGAGCAACTTGAAACTCACACAATGTTTTACATTTCCTAAAGACTTTAGCCAAGTATTTTGATTGGTTTGGAGACCTCTTTGATCGAATGTACAAGGATAATAAAGATCTTACATGGAAGAGTTTATGTGAAAGTGAGCAGCCTGAAAACCCCTCCAAGGTATGAATATTTACATTTATGTGAGTAGCATTTCATTATTTAACTTTGATGAATTTGCTTTCTAAAAAAAAAAAAATGTTGAGGGTTGTTCCTATTGATTAAAATTAAGGGGTGTTTCCTAGGATTGCCAATTAGAACACTTTTTTCCAAAAATGACCAACAACTCGCAACACACATAATAACAGCAGCAAAGACAGTATTGGCAGGATCTTGGGAAAAAAAAACAACTTCACCATCACAAAAGGAACTCTTCTGTAAAGTTTATTGGACCAGTGCAATGATAAAAATGAGATATGCAATGCTAGATAAATCATATGACCACGAACTAATCTGGCTACCATGGGATCAATACCTAGAAACCCTATAAAGAAAAGCAGTACTAATCTCAACAGAAACATAGGCACGTAAGAGAAAAAATATACAAATATGCAATAGGACCGTGAATTGAAGCAATAAAAGCAGACTCCACCTCTACCTAATATTCTCTATTTTACTATACTTTACTCTATCCACTATTACCTACACAATATATCAGTCAGCTAGACACCACAACATATCCAACACAGAGACACAACACAAAATCACAACTACAAAACAAATCCAAAGACACAAACAAAATAACTGAATGTTGACAAAAAGGGGAAGTTTATTTTATTATATAAAGGAAAATGAAAAACAAATTTACCGTGTTTCCCCAAAAATAAGACAGTGTCTTATATTAACTTTTGTTCCCAAAGTTACATTATTTTCAGGGGATGTCTTCTATTTCTCTAAAGAAAAAAATCACACTCGTACAAAGTAAACAAAAATTAAAATAAAAAATGGGAACAAATACAATATTTAAAAAACACTGTGCTGCTTTCCCCCACAACCCAGCTCCCACACTGTGCTGCTTGCCCCCCCCCCCCCCCCTTTCAGAGGACATGGAGTAGGGAGAGGGTTAAACAGATCTTACTCACAATCCTATTTTCACCCCCTCCCTGCTCCATGTCCTCTGAAGAGTGGGGGGAGGGGGCGCTATCTTGGTGCTAGCCCCACTTTCTCTTTTCCCTACCTCTTCCCCTGCTTGGCTCCATCTGCAGTAGATTACTGTTATAGAGCTCACTTCCTCCCCCACTGCTCTTGATGACATCATTAGTGTGCTCTGGGGGAGGCAGAAAAGAACGCTGTTACAGGAGGATGTCTGCAGAAGCTGGTATTCGGGGTGCCTGAATTCCGGGGGGGGGGGGGGGGGGGGGGGGGGGTTGTGTGTGTCTTATTTTCAGGGGGGTGCCTTATTTCAAATGTCACAGTAAAACAGACCTCATGCCTTATTTTCGGGGATGTCTTACTTTCGGGGAAACAGGGTATGTAACTAAAGTTAAAGTTCAAATTGAAGATCATTTGTTTATGTAACATAAAATGTTGGAAAAATAAAAAAAATTCAAATAAAAAAAAAAAAAAATTAAGGGGTATTTCATTTCTGAGTGATGATTTTTCCAAAAGTTATACCTTTTAATGCCGGTGGCATTGTTTCATCACAGTCGATGGAAAGTTTAAAATGACTACAGTTGTGAGATATGGAACTGCTAGTGACAATATGAGAAAATCATCTTTCAGCTGCGAAAAGCTTTTAATGAATCATCTCCCAGAATCAGCACTAACAGCTTTGTTATATTTTTAAAGTTTTAGAATAATATATTTTATAACTGATAACAATGATGTTTTGCTAGTAATGGCCTAGATCAGATGTTGGCAAACGTGTAAAAGGAAGGAGCCATTTCACCTCCTCCTCCAGTGGCGATAATTTTTTTGAGCCGCAAAGGGGGAGGAGTGCACTCTCCCAACCACATGATCTGCTGATGGCCAATCAGAAGAGGTGTCGGAGGTCATGGGCGGGGCTTGGGAGATGTGCTCCGAGCCACAACAAGGCTGTTCGCGAGCTGCATTTTGCCGACCCCTGGCCTAGATCAGTCTGGTCTTATCACTAATTTACTACCTCTGCCAGTTTTCTCCCTTCTAAGGCCGGGTTCACGCTGGCAAAATTTCACGCTGGCAAAATTTCCTCTGCATTTTTTTTTTCTTCAAAAGTTCATGGTGAAAAATGTAGAAAATATGCACATATGAAAAAACATTGAAAGTAATAACTGGTAATAATGGGCTACGCAGTGAAACACTAGTGCAGTGGTTCTCAACCTTTTTATTGCCGTGACCCTTTAGTATAGTTCTCCGTGATTTGGCGACCCCCGTTTATTAATTATTATTGGGCAACCCCAATTGGGCGACCCCAGGCAAATCATCATTCGACCCCAAATGGGGTCGTGACCCACAGGTTGAGAACCGCTGCACTAGTGTTTAATAGAGAGGAATATAGAATAGGACACTTCTTGTGCTTTTTCGATCGTGAAAAATGCGATGTGAAAAATGTACCATGATTACAATAGAGGCGCACATGAGAGAACAGCACTGATGCAGTGGGGATGGTTTAGATGCCTGGAATACTGGTTTTTATAAAAACATAGGAAAATTCACCATTGTGAATGCGCTGGGTTTTATTTCACCACGTGGCCCTTTTCTTTAAAAAATGTGCCAGTGTGAACCCAGCCTAAGGCCACTGGCTTTTTTTGTAATTGAATTAACAGCAAAACAGGGAAAGACTTATTAAAAAGGTTGAAATAGTGTTAGTAAATAAAAAAAACTTTAAATTGGGTTAAGGTTTCAGGACAGACCCAAGTACAATCGAAATCCGTTTACATATGTTACAATTTGCCTTATGCTTTATCAGCCTTTTATCTCACTAATTAGGGTGAAATTTATTAAAGTCGATAAGGCCATTTTCAACTTTTTGACCTAAGAAATTTGATTAAAAAAATCCAAAAATTCTCAAAAAATTTGAATTGAATTTTTGATATTGTGATATCACATTTTTACATCGAAGTTATCGACATTATGGATTTTCCATAGAAAAAAAACAGATTGAAAAGTTTTGATCGAATTTTCGATGTCGCAAAATTGGAAAAAAAATCCAATATTGGCAAAATCGATATTGCAATATCGGCTAAAAATTGTTCAATATCTGTAAAAATTAATCAATATTGCGATATCAGTATTTTAAATTTCTAGGTTACAGGATAGACAACAGCAGATCATTATAACACATTATAAAAAGCTTTACCATTCTGAACATCTTATAAAATTATAATGTTATAAAATCTGGAAAAAAAAATTGTGTAAAGAAGCTGACGTTATAGACAAAGCGAGTGTTTTTAATAAAACCATGTGCAAAAAAAGCATGAAAGTATTTATTTGTTTCATTAATATTTTAGGTAAAATGGCCCGAAGGAATGGAAGATCTTAGTCCATTGCAGAGATTCATGGTTTTACGAGCTGTACGAATAGACAGATTCCTACCAGCTGCTTCCAATTACATCAGTGGAACCCTGGGTAAAATGTATGTCATCTCGCTTGTACAAGGTCATTTGTTGCACCACCACTGATATTTCTCCCGATGTTCAAGATGGCGTAAAGTCATAAATTTGGAAAGTTCTGACTAAACAAATTGATCTAAGTAACTTTTCTTGCTTTTCCAAATGTTTGCTAAACCTTTAGTTTTCTTGGCATTTAAAAAGTCATCCAACCCCTCATTTTACTTATTATTTTTATAGGTTTTATGGCTTTTAGATGACCAACTCCAAAGGAGAAATATAAAAATATGTTGCTTGCAGCTAATTTTACAGTTGAATATAATTCTTTTTAATAGTAAATTCTACTTTTGTTTGGAATAGTCAAACTTCTTTAAAAAAGTTCTTTTATTTTGAATGTTTTAAGTTTCCATAACACAACAAAGTCATCTACTATTGACTGAAAGCATTGCTCAGTTAAAGCTTTTTTTACCCAAGGTACACAGCAGAAATGGCTGTTGATCTGCAGAGAACTCTGACATGGATGTCCCACTGTCAGCCAGGTTTGCTCATCTATGACAAAGACAGCAGTCTACCACAGACCTTGCTAGTTGATTTTGCTAAGAAAATAAACCAGCCGTTAACCATATTCCCTGTTTGTTTGGCTGAAGAGAAAGCAGAGGAAATCATCTGGAATGCCATGTCCGAGGTATGAGGAATTTTATTACATTACCCCATCATGTATTCACACAATTGTGTTTGCTACAGAAAAAGGCCCAGTTATTCTCTGTAAGAAGTGATACTCACCTGCGACCTGTTACCTCTGTTCTGTGTCGGCATCTGTTGCGATCCACATCTTGGTCTTCTGGCTGCATCAGTTCGAGGTGTTGTGTGTGCAAACATAAGCAGGCATCTTTGCGAACTGGCAATGGGAATGGTCACAATTTTGGCGTTGCTTTGTGGACATGTTCCCGCCAAAGAGTCTATTTAAGATTACCTGATGCTAGAGCAGGTACCCAGTTATAGGACTTCGTTTGTGATACTGGGTGTTATCATTTGTTCTGAGTTTCCCTGTGTGTGACCTCAACCTGTATCCATTATCTATCTGACCTCCACCTGTCTAGACACTTGGCTTTATTTGACTACGATCCTGTGCTGCCTGCCCTGACTCATATCTGTTCTTTAACTACTTTTCTACGTTACATTCCTGTTCCTGTTAACCTGTGCTTCACATCCCTAGGGGCCGTGACCTCGGTACCTCTGCATCTAAGCCCTAACCTCCTTGTGGGGGCTCTAGGTGAACACCAGGGGCATCTTAGATTCCACGTGTTAGGGTTTGTTATAGTTACTGCCTGCCAGGTTCCACAGTACTGCAGCTACCTCCTACTCCTCTCTCTGCTCCAGAGCAGCCCTAACATTCTCTGCTCAACTTAAGTTTTAGATGCTGTCTTGCCCTGTGTCTCCAACACATTAAAATAATTATATGGATATTTACTAAAAAGTGAAATTACATTTTACCCCTTTTTGATTTACTTCAAACAATATTTTTTCATATACTATTTATCTAACATGGAAATATTATTGAATATGCTTATTCTGACTTTTTAAATTCTGTTATCATTGTACTTTGACACATTAATTTGGGACTACTTCGACCCTGCTGACTTACAGAGCTCTTTGAACTTTGTATGCATATGCTTGAGATGCTCCACTATTTACCAAGCCTCACAGTTGTAGTGGAATTTTTGGCAAGGTGTACTGCTCCAAATTCACCATGTTTACTTTGCTGGATCAAAGTGGAGAAGTAGTAGGTTGATGGCAGGACTCCAGTGTGTCATAAGAAGACTGTTTCCTTTATCGACGGACAAAGGAAATATAGCAACCAAGTGAAAACATAAACTAGGAATATGGTGACATAGAAAGGGATGTAATATCCACTTGATACAGTTAAAGTGACATTGTAAAGATGTCACTTCAGTTCACCAAGGGCTAATGTATTCAAATTTGCATCAATTCATTTCTGCTACTGTTCAACTGACTATGTTGCAAAATGCATGAAATAGTGTCTGATGCCACTTCTTCGGAAAATGAATCCATTGCTCAGTAAATAAGGAGTAGTGAATTTGTGTCTGTCAAAGCATAGCAAAATTAAGTGCCGCTTCACTTTGACTGTCGTATTTACACTTTGATGAATATGCCCTTAATACTCTGCTAATTCACACAAGGCTTTTAATGCCCCTTTAGTCTGCTTAAACAAATTTACATGATCTTGACATTAACAAAAATTGTATTCAGTAAAGCCTTTGAAGCAGCAAACTGTTTTTGTCTGTTATTATGGACAATCGTCTATCTGCATTCTCTCCTGCGCAGGGTCACTGGGTATTACTAGAGAATGTCCATAATTCTGTGAAATTAATGACATCACTTGAAGACATTCTGAAGAACAAGAGGAACCTGGACAAAAATTTCCGTCTTTGGCTCTCTGTCCAAGCCAGTGATGATCTACCAATAAGACTTCTTCATAACACTGTAAAGACTATTGTAAACATGCCAATGGTAAGCTGCTTAAAAAACAGTTTTCTTTAGATTTTTTATATAAAGCAAAAATATGCATAATATATCTACCATAAAGCTTGACTCAAAAAGTAGTGTTTCTAGATTTTAAGAACAGCAATGCTTATAAGCCAGTAATTGTTACGGTCTAGAATTTCCTATTAACCTTCAACCTACTATGTACAGTTCAATGTGTGTCTGTATAATTTTATTTATAAAGCGCCACATATTTACGCAGAGCTGTACAATTCAACAATACAAATATATAATACAGACATGGGAAAAGTGCATTACACAATAACAATAAAAGTATAATATCACAAGGATACTTCACTTTAAGTGCTAGGTAGTGGTTGACATAAGAGGTTGGAGGTCTCTGCCCTGTAGAGCTTACAATCTAAAAATGTAGTGTCAGACTGTGGCTCACCATGACTCAAGGTAAACTCTCAGTGGGCCCAGGCCTGAACATTCAGCCTGTACCATCATGGCTTATTGCTAAGGGTAGTGAGAAGCAGGTAGAGTTTGATCACAGAAAAAATGGAAAGGCACAAGGAAATCATAGGAACTATAGAGGCAAATGCAGAGACTAGAAGAAAATGTTTTTATGAGTGGGTCCATGACCTCTGGTTTCCTTGATGGGCCCCAGCACTCCAGTCTGACACTAGGTCCATTGCACTGTATATGTAAAAAAAAACAAAAAAACCTAGTCCTCAGTGCCAAGTAAGGTGAAGTATAACTCCTTATTTATTATTTGTGTATTGCGCCGCTGCACATTTTAACCACCGTCTCAGAAGAGTAATAAGAAAGATTATTTTATGATGTCACAGAAAAAATAATTAAGGGACAATAAACCCCCTTTTATTATCAAGGATCATAATACATGTATATAAACACTGATGATATGTACATTTCTATTTCACAAAAGGCAAGCCCCTTTGACCCTGCAGGGTTCATTTGCTTGCATATGATTGGAGTTTGCATCTTGTCCAATCAGATACAGATCCGCTGAACATCACAATTGATGATAAATTGTGCAATGGAAGTATCATATTAATGCATTATTAAATATGTTTTCCAAAATAACACTGAGTAAGCATGTATTTTATGCATGCAGAAGGGCATAAAGGAGAAATTATTACAATGTATTTTCAAACTGCCTCATTTACAAATTATTATATTTTAATTGATTACCTGATTATCTGTATTGATAAATAAAAAATAAGTAAAGTAATCAAGGGCCAAGGCACTCTTATAGGATTCCATATTAGTATTTATGGTATTACGCCTTTCTGTGCAATAACATGTATTGCTATGTTTTACTAAATATTTCTAGAAAAATAAAGTGACTGTTAAAATCACCTAAATATATAACCATAACCATATATTTTATCATAACATGATATTGACTAGTTTTGTTTCCTTGCAGAACATGAAAGGTGGACTGATAAGTTCCTGGCGGTTTGTCAGCCAGGAACTCTTATCCACAAGTACACGCCCTGAATGGCCAGCCCTGCTCCACAACCTCTGCTTCTTCCACTGTGCCACAAAGTTAAGGACAATGTATGGCACAACAGCTGGCTGGAATTGTCCAGAAGTAATGCAATTCAGATGTACAGAACTCATGGTAAAATCTTGCTTAAGAACAAGCCCTTCCTTATTCCCCAGCTGTCATTCATCTGATTTTTTCTCTTTCAAATGTTTTTTAAAAAGTCTATTTTCCATACATTTCTGCAACCTACTTGTTTTTCAGTAAAGGCTTGTTTAGTCAAGGGGTGATTTGCAAGGGGGAGAGGGGAGATACTTACCAACCACAGTTTTAGTCTCAAAGCACTGTGATCCTCTTCATTTCCTGCTTCCTGTTAAAACTCACCGAGGTAAGCATGCGCAGAAGTAGTTTTAGATTAAAATTCTCACTTCAGTGGGTTTGAACAGGAAGCAGGGTGTGAAGAGGATTGCAGAGCTTTGTAGAAGAGATCGGCTTGATAATGACAGCAGAAGACAGCACTGGAGAGTAAATCCCCACGTCAGTAAGTATCTTCCCTGTCCGCCTTCAAATCACCCCTAGACCAATTGAGCTTTTACTTCAAGTGTCAAATTTACAATACCAGTGCCTCAGATGCCTTATAGTAGAAAAAGGGTAGTGAGACCAGACATGACTAATTGCATTTGTCTACCTATGGGATATGCCAGCAATTCCACTCAGACCCACTTCCTGCAACTACCAAAATGTACAGAGGGAACTCAAAGGGACAGCACACTCCCTCTGTACATTTTGGTGGCCTCACAAGCCTGTTTGTACAGTTCCTTCTTCTGGTGTGACTGAAGGTACCTCTGTTTGTTTTAGTACCGTGTAAGCCTTGAATTGTACCTACAGGAAACCAGCCAGCTTGTTCCTTCCGTGCCAGCTTGTTCCTTCCGTCCCAGCTTGGAATGAATGTGCCTTTATTGTAGTAGGACAACTGGAGTGAAACAAATTGGAAATTTGTGCTATATACTATTCATAACAACATAATATAGCTTTTCCATTTTAACATTATTGTTTGTTGAACTCAGCTGTGTTGAACTCAGTTTGTGTTTTAGTGCCCAGCATGATTCAGT
The DNA here is from genome assembly GCA_019650415.1 of Pipa parva. Taxonomy (NCBI): domain Eukaryota; kingdom Metazoa; phylum Chordata; class Amphibia; order Anura; family Pipidae; genus Pipa; species Pipa parva. Next base: position 3,530 of record WMED01018118.1, on the reverse strand, counting down.
GCTTACTGCAAATTATGATATAAAGGTTCCAGCATTTTCTGTTGCCTATTTACCTTTTGTAAATTATTGTGTAACATATGAAGAAGCAGATAAGATTCTTTTTTAATTTCCCACCATGCCACTTGCATCTGCCTTAAAATATAGGCAGTGTAGTGTTTACCAGTGTACAGTCATTGTTTGCATCACTTCTAATGTAGAATGTAAATGCACTTGGGGGTTAAATAATTCATCATCTATAATGTATATAACACTTTAATTTTCTACTATTGCACCTTCCTACATCTAGGCATATAATACAGCAAATATTTAAAGGTGGCTTGTTGTGATGTCACATACAATGTCAATATAGTAGACTTTTAAAGTACTGTAGTAGGTTAATTGAAACCTCAGTGACTGTAATCAGGATGATTATTTAGCATTAAGTATAACACAAACTTTTTTTTTTTCTTGTGTCTGTTTCCTTTACACAGGAGAGCCTTCAGTTAATAAAAGACACATTTAAAGAAGACTGTGAGAATAATACACTTGTTCTTCCATTGACTGCTATACGCTACCTACTTTCTGAGGTATAAACCCAAGAAATCTATTTAACCAGACGATTTATAGAGAAGGGAATGATAGTATGAATAGTATACAATATGTATGCATGTATCTTTCAAATGCTATGGATGAACTATCTTTACTTACTGATTGAGAAAGAATATGTCTTTGAAGATTTGAAAGGCAGTATACAATATTAAAGAACCATACTGTCAGGAATGTGACTTACCCTCGCGGTTGCAGTATTCTGACGCAGTCGTGGTGCATTGTTGTGGTGCAGTCGCCGTCTCAGTATTCTGATACAGTTGCGTCATTCTGTAGTGGATGTGTTCCTGCCATTTCAGCTTTATAAACCAGTCTGTCTTCTACATCTGTGCCCCATTATAGGGCTCAGTTTGCTGATCCTGGGTGTTATCCTGTTTCCTGTTCCGATTACTCATATTCTGACCTTTGCCTGTTCTCTTAATTTGATCAAGCTCTGCCTGCCCTGACCTTCTGCTTTGTATACCAACCATCCCTGTTTACCGACTGCCTTGACCTTTGCCTGTTTGTGATCTTGCTCCTCTTCTCCTGTCCACAGCCTGATTACCAGTGGACAGCAACCCTAGGGGCCGCAACTATGACCATAACTCCTTGTGGAGGTCTAGGGTGAAGACCGGGTATATCTTGGACTCTGCGCCTTAGGGTGTCAAGTCTGCTGTGGTTCTTGCCAGTACATTTTCCTGGCTGCTACCTCCTCCTCCCAACCAGTTTACCGTCCCTGTTTCTTGCACATACGTATTTAAATTCCTATATAGGTAGGCAGCCAGGTATCATTGGATAAAGTCTATTCCAATGACCTTGTTGCCTAGAATCATTGCTAGTAAAACAGAATTGTAAACATTTAGATTAAAAGAAAACTATAACAAAATACCTATTTTTTTTTTGTTTTAGGTTTTGTCTGTTTCACCAAGTAACTTTAGCATTTTTACCCAATTCTCCTTGATTTTTGTTAGAAAAATACAACTATCATATAGAAAGTAATGATTTCACCCATTCTGGACTGGTCTTAATGAAACTGCATAGTAAAAATATGACTTTGATGCTGATAAGCTGCACTTGTGAGATGTCCCAGTGAACAACAACAGCAGTGGTATTAGAAAAAATGAAGTTAAAATAGGAAACACTACTGATCAAATAAGAAAAATATGAATTAGAAATTACTGGGATAAAAGCAGATTAATTTATTTTCCAATGTTTAGAAATATCACTGTAAATACTATCCGGGGAGTCTTCTAAACTGCGCACATCTGCAGTGATTTTCAATCAGCGCTGCATCTCACAGCCTCCTAAAATTATTCCATCCAAATGGTTTAATCATGTCTGTAGTTGTTATCCCAAAATGAGATGGGAATTTATAGGTTCAAATCATTGGCCTTAGGGATTTATTGAAAAGTAAAATCAAAATTCATTAAATTCAGATCAGAAAAATGTCAAAGTATTATTGTTAATATATACATATATAATTAAGGTGAATGGTCTTTTTGTATCTATTTTTTTGTTTTAGGTAATTTATGGGCGCAGTGTATCAGATGAATGTGATAAAAATATTTTGGTATCAATGACCGATTATTGGATTAGTCCTACTACATCCAAGAAAGACTATGAACTTACGAAATGTAAGTTTTAAACTTGAAATAATTCTTGGGACTCTTGTCTTTATCTGTAGTCCACTGTTTGTAAAAATGAAAATTTGTATAAAATATAATATGGGCATTGGTCTTCAAAGTAGATTTTGTTTTTCACTCTCTACAGTGAGATATTGAAGGGTGTTATCATTAGTTTATCCACAGGATTTCATGTAAACTTACCGTCTTATCTTGAATTATCATAACTACATTGTGCTGGAAGGCTGCAAATTAGATCCCTTGTAAAACAAAGACAAAGCTAGCCCAACTCCATCTGTACATAGTTTTGAATCCTACCTAATATGGTTCCTTCTATCATAAGCATTCCCAGCCAACTTGGAGCTTTCTGTGTTGGTGAAACACACTTATTGTTTCCTCCAGGGTCCAGTTGGAGAAATTACAATTTAGAGAAGTTGCAATGTGTTAAGCACTTGGAGAAGCACCATAGCAGATTTATTCAGAATTGAAAGCTAATCATAAGTGCTTATTTTACAGCGAGTCCTTTTCCCTCCCACCATGGTGTAGTTACATAGTAGCTAACAGGTCCACTTTAAATTACTTCTTACATCTTTGTACAGTTTATATATAGAGGTGCAAGGAGTTCTTGTGGGGATATGGGGGGGGGGGAGAGAGGGAAAGACAGAAAGCAACATTAAACTAAATTCATTCTAACAACAAATTTGTTGAAGGGAGAGATCTAGACTTTAACAGAGTCTATATCAGGGGCGGCGAACCTTTCTGGCACGGAGTACCAAAAAGGAGACGTTACTCCCCAGCGCATCCCCCGTAGTGCCGGCGCTGGTGAGTGAAGTCAAAGCGTCAGGGGAGAAGAACGAGTGCGAACGAGTGCTCCTTCAGTGCAGGCTACAGACCCGGCCTGAAAACTGTCAGATCGGGTCCACTGCCTGTACTGAAGACAGGCTTGGCGACAGCTCGCATGCCAACAGAGAGGGCTCTGTGTGCCCTCTCTGGCATGCGTGCCATAGGTTTGCCATCCCTGGTCTACATATTGGCTGTGTCCACCATTGTATATATAATGACTTTGAACATTTAATGCATGATTTTATCTTTTTTGTTTTTAATCTTTTGACAGTAAAGTACAAGATCCCAAAAGTCTTTTTTTCTTCTGATATTAATCTTGTTTCTCTGGCACAAGCGCTGGAAGTCATTCCTCAATATTTATTAGATGCGCCAGAAGTCTTCCACATGCATCCTTCTCCAGTGGTAAGATGTAAAGGTCAATTAGTAGATACACGTTATATAACGTACATACAAACCCCAAAATCAGAAAAGTTGGCACGTTGTGTAAATCGTAAATAAAAA
>WMED01018117.1:0-12801 GCA_019650415.1 Pipa parva | reverse complement strand
CGAACCTGTGTCAACTTTCGCAGTGGTAAAGAGGGTCCACTACTCAGTGCCGTGACAATGTTATATTTAAATAAACTATATCCCAGCTGCATGAATAGACAATATATATAGAAATCTTAAAATTGCTATAAGTCATTGGAAATATGATGTAATCACCATAAAATTTATATTCTAAGGCGCTGCTTTGAATATCACAGAACTTGAAAACAATATAAAATCAATATCTGGAAAGGAAAACAGCTTAGGATCCAAATCTACTGTATCTATGATCTGTTGTATTTGTAAATAAGTGTTATTAGATGCATGATTTCTTCAATGCACATACAGTGTCTGTATGAATTAATGAATTGTACTGGCATCTGTATGGGATCAGTAGACCTTTGTGCTATATGATTACTTTTGTTTATGAATAAAAATGAACTAAGACAATTTTTCATTTTACATTTCTTATTTCAATAAGACATGTTAGCTCATCCATTCCTTTAAGCCCCCTCCCCCCACACCACTTTATTTACCATACTCTGTACATATTTCTCCTTCACTTCTCTCATCTGACCTTCACCAGTGGACTAACTCTAGTATCCATAGGGATGGTCACTTTCTAGATCTGGTTTTTACAAAAAATGTTTCTCTCTCTGCTCTTAATATAAGCCTTTTTCCTCCCTTGGATCATCATTTTCTTAACTTTTCTATCTCATACCCTCCTATTCCACCTCCTAAAATGTTTTTCGCAATATGCCTGCCACTGATCAACAAGTCTTTGCTACTACTCTGTCCTCCAGTGTATCCACGTCCCTACCCTCCTCTGATCCAGACGTCCCTCTAGGCCATGGAGACATTCAAGTACAGCTGCTCTTCAAGTAATTACTATCCTAGGGAGTTCACTACCTCCTGAACTTCCCTGTATTTTGAGGTGTGTCTAATAATTTGGATTCAGTTTCAGCCTATCTGTCAGCCAATTATAGCTCACTCTACCCTATATATAGCTGGCAGATTCACCTTGTCTCTGTCTGAGTATGGAGTAACTTCCCTACTTAAGACTATGAGATGTAATCCTTCTTTTAAGCTATATCCTGAATCTGAGCTTATCACTTGTGCTTCAATCACTTACAAAGAGCTGTATGTCTGCTGTTTTCCTTGTGCCAGTTTTCGGCATCTCCTGTTTTGCCCAGCCTCCTGCTACTCTGCTGGGATTCCTGTTTTCTGCAGACAGCTTTTGTGTCTCCTGTGAGTTCCTGTGGCTGTTCATCAGCTGCCATGGAGGGTTTCCCTGGGGGCGTGACCTGTGAGCACCTGGCAGCGAAGTCCAAGTTCCCTTGCGGGGACCTCTGGTGAAAACTGGAGTGCTCATTAGACTCTATACCCCAGGTGGAGCTCATTGCCATCTGCTAGTAATATATGGCACATTCACCAAACATAGTCCAGGAGCTAGCCAAGGAAGGCCCCAGCCAGCCCAAATAAACCCATGACACTAGAAAAAACCTTCAAAGCTTTTTGAAAGATATGTTCACACACACAATGTTTTGGGTGACTAGATCCTCTCTTAATCAGGTGTATGTTGTATGTATGAGCACATCCTTCAGTAAATGGGGTGCTCCACTTGAAGATAATACAGTGAGCAGACTTGGCTTTTGCCATTGGCTCATTGCTATCCTCCATTAGTCCAGTGGATCCGCTGAACCCAATTCAGACTTCCTTAGAAATGTGTCATATCAATCATATTGCTGATGTGCCAATTTCATTTGTTCAGTAGCCAAAAGCTAGAAACAGTACACACTGCTACATGGTCTTCTTCACAAAAAAGTACTGGGGTTATTTTACCAACAGTATATTCTAGTGATTCATACTAATTTTAAGCATTTTGTTTATATACCCTCCGATACCATGACCAAACATACATAAGTTAGGAATATAAAACAGATCATCGTTTTAAACACTTACAAATTCTCTACTCTTTATTCACTAAGTGGCAGATTCCCATAGTGAGTTATCGAACAGTATCAGACTCGGTTTTTTGCAGAGTGTGATGCTATCTTTCAGACAATAGAAGCCCTGCCATCAACCCCCTTACCACTTTGATGTGACAAAGTAAAATTGGTGAATTTGTTACTTCAACAGACACCCAACACTTGATGAATTACAAATTACATATGTACGCAAAGTGATGCAAAGAGCTCCATAAGTCCACGACCATCGTAAGGATCTGAATTGGTTGTGAATTCACCACATCACAGAGTTGGTGACTTTGCAAAGATGGGAATGTGGCTGATGGATGCAAATTTGGACCCGTACACAATTGTTCAGACTTTGATGAAGAAGCCCCTTGGACTTTGCTTTCTTGAAGTTGAAATAGCCCTTCCGCACACTGACGACACACAGTTGGTGCATCTTGCTTTAGAATAATACAATAGAAGTAACAAAACAGCTTTAGAATAATACAATAGAAGTAACAAAACAGCTTTAGAATAATACAATAGAAGTAACAAAACAGCAAGAGCTAATTTTAGCTAAGAATTTTTGTAATATTATTTTATTTTGTATTTTTTAAAAGGAAACCTTACAAACAATTCAATACATAACATATAGTGCGAAATATATAAAGCTCAATAAAGTCCATTTTGACCTTCTCGAGTTTTATCGATGTAAAAAAATGGGTGCCCGATCAAAAAATATCGATTGATACTTTTTGATTGAGGTTTTCCATCAGACTTTTTGTTGGAAAGGTAACTATACTTTACATTAGTAGTATGGCTACCTCTCCATCAAAAAATCTGATCGAAAAGTTTTGATAGGTAAAATCGATCGAAAATTATTGATCGATACTTTTCGATTGGGCACCCATTTTTTACATAGATAAAACTCGAGAAGGTCGAAATTGACTTTCTCAAGCTTTAGAAATTTTGCCCATAGAATCAAAGAATATTTAATACATACTTTGCATTCAGAAAAATAAGAATATTAGAAGAAAAACAAAATGATTAATATTGAAGGCATAGTTCTGTCTGCAACAGGTATTTGTCCATCTAAAAAAAAATTATAAAAAAAAAATAAAAAATCTATAATTTGCTTAATTTTGGTGTTCTGAATCCCTGTCTTTTACAGAAACAGCTCTTTTTCACCTACTTCCTCCTTTTCAGCTGATCAGTTTGAAATGTTACATCAGTGTCTTACCGAGATCTCTGGCCCACAGTTTATGATTGGTGGATGGCTATTCAGCCTGTCCCATACTTATGTTTTAGGGGAGTAATGTAAGTCTAGATAAAATGAAGGTGGTGCTGTGCCAAGTTTCTGCTGAAGGTGATACTGATCATATTAACACACTCACGTTAAAAATCATTGTGAAACTTTTCTATTAGATGGAAAAACCTCTTCTTTATTTTTATATTGAATGAATAATTATTTGATTAATACAGATTTAACTATTTTATGTTATGAATGTATCAATATAAGGAATGTAGACTATGCAGTTTGTTCCTGTTTCTAATAGCATTTCTGAGAACCCTGTGGTTTTAATTCTGCACTATTTAGTTTTCTGTGACCCCATAGATTAAGGAAGACTTTCACATATTGGCCTACTGGTGGGATACATGATTATAAACTGAAAACTGGCAGTAGAATATTTCATATCTGGCGACCTAACTAGGTAAGTATAATCCATTCTATTAAAAATTAAAGAAATGCTTATCTGTATCCAAGGACATTAATTATTACTGAATAAATGAAAATGTAATATGTTTTCTTATCATTTTTTAGCTGGTGCTGTGTTGTTACAGTAATCTGAGATAACTGTAGCTTTGCTATATTTTAATACTATAAAGCTATTGGATATTAGTTTTTCTTTTCTATAAAACCAAATTACCAATAGCAAGGATATTGCAATGTATCCAAAAGACCCAGAGTATATCATACTCTGTGTGATGAATAAAATAAAATGATCAGTGTTCTGCTTGGCGCCCTGTACTTTGATTAATTATATTTGTTGCAATGCACAGTAGGTGAAATAAATATTGAACAAATCACCAATTTTCTAAGTAAATATATTTATAAAGGTAGTACTGACATGAAATTCTCACCAGTTTCACCAGTTGTCGGTAACACCCACCCAATCCACAAAGGCAAATAAATCTAAAAATAGATGGCTACAAATTAAGTTATATCTAATGATGAGAAATGACACAGGGAAAAAGTATGGAGCTCGTGTAGAAAGAGAGGTGCAAAAAGCCATGGAAAGTCATGAAACCAGCTGAAATCTATCAGTAATTAGAAAGCATTTCTGCCACTTAGTGAAAAATATCAACTGTTTCAACTGATGGCCTCTAAAGAGGTTCCTCATTACCAAGGCATCACACAAGAAACATCTCATGATGGGTTAAACCAGTGAGCTGTCTTAAAGCTTTGCAATCTTATTGTAGCAAAACATACCAATAGTACCGGTTACAGACGAATTTCTAAACTACTGAAAGTCCCAGTGAGCACTGTTGTAGCCATAATCCTGAAGTGGAAAGAATATAATTTCACCATGAACTGGCCATAACCAGGTGCTCCCCGCAAGATTTCAGACAGAGGAATGAAAATAATTAACAAAATAGTTGTCCAAGAGCCATGGACTACCTGTGGAGAGCTACAGAAATACCTGGAATCAGCAGGTACAATTTTTCAAAGAAAACAATAAGTGATGTACTGATCCTCCATAGCCTGTATGCTCGCTAACCACACAAGTCTCCATTTGTGAACAAAAAGTATGTTCAAGTGTATTTAAAGTTTGCTCAAAAACATTGAGATAAGCCTGTGAAATACTGAGAGAATATAGTTTGATCAAATAAAACCAAAATTGAACTCTTTGGATCCCATAATACATACCATGTTTGGAGGTCAAAACACATTGTATATCAGCTCAAAAACACCATACCACCAGTGATGTTTGTAGGTGGGAACATCAAGGCCTGGGGTTGTTTTGAAGCATATGGCATTGGCAAACTTCATCTGCTTGAAGTAAGGATGAATAGACAAACGTACCAAGACATTCTTGATAAAAATTTGCTGCCATTTACCACGATGATGAAGATGAATCGAGGGTGGACATTACAGAAAGACAATGATCCCAAACACACAGCCAAGGAAACTCTCAATTGGTTTCAGAGAAAGAAAATAAAGCTAGTAGAATGGCCCAACCAATCACCTGTCCTGAATCTAATAGAAAATGTATGTAAGGAATTAAATCTCAGAGTTCATAAAAGGAACCCATGGAACCTTCAGGATTTGAAGAGTGTTTGTATTGAAGAATGGCTTAAAATCACACCTGAGCACGTGACTAGTTTCTCCATACAAGAAGTGTCTTGAAGCTGTCATCACCAACACAAGCTTTTGTTTTTGTACAAAGTATTAAAAATATTTCAGTAAGCATGTTCAATACTTTTCCCTCTGTCATGTCTCATTATTACACATAATTTAATTTATGGACATCTATGGTTTGATTTCTCAGCCTGTGTGACTTGATAGGTAGTTGTCAACATCTGGTGAGAATTTCATGTCAATAGCACCTTTAGAAATATATTTACTTAGAAAATTGGTGATGTGTTCAATACTTATTTCACCCACTGTATACATTTTAAACACATTTTTATCTTTAAACGGTCATCAGCCAGTTCCAAAGAACCCTTTATATGGCAGGTCCTAAATATTATCTCTTGTTCACATTCTAAGGATGTCCCCCTTTTGCTTAGTTGAATTTCCTTTGGGAAGTATCTGCTGACAAGTGCAATGATGTTAAAAGGCTGAACCTTTTATATGGGAGAAGGAATCCAAAGTCACATTTTTAAAGGGGAATTATAATCTGATTACATCTATATACAGTATATGCAGTACTATATCCTAGTGAGAAGCTATTCTCCCCAGTAGATGTGTAATAAATCATCCTGCTTCAGATGAAACAGCACTGGAAAAGTCTTGCACCAGGAAATGTGTGTGTGACATGTACCGGACAGTTTTCCATGAAAAAGTACCCTCCCCCAGACATTTTTGCCCTACTTACTATTTAATGCCTGTGCACAAGTTAGCTTTTCCAAGCTCAAGTCTCTGTAATCTCCTGCATTCCAGGGATGTAAACAAGGCATTGCTGATGAGGCAAAAAGGTCAGCACACTGCTTAACCAGTAGCAGTCAGGCATCTTCCTGTGTTTAGCAGTTATATCACACACATTTCCTGGTGTGGGAGTTTTGCAGGGCTCTGTTATAAATTATCCAGCTTCAGATGAAACATCTACTGGTGAGAAACGCTTCTCATTAAGGTATAGTACTACTTATGTAAATATGTAATCTCACTATAGTCCTTTAAAGGTGCAGGACCTTTATTTGAAATGTATGATTGTGGGTGTTGCTATTATATTAGAAGTTTGCGCCACCTTTATTCAGAGCTACTTTGCTATATCACAAAACTACAAACAAGTGGGAGTATACCAAGGGCTATACAACTGTGCTAGAAGCAAAGCTAATCCTACCAGACATTGTAGCAACAGACAACAAATATTATTACAATATTATTGTAAAAATTTTATCTTTAAAGTTAAATTCCTGATTTGTGTTAACTTGTGTTTTTTTTTAGTTTATTTCTTTTTTTTTCTCTTTGCTGGTTTAAACCATTGTTTTTTTAAACAACTCTCCACTTAACCTCATTGCCAATAAGGAATTTTCTAGTTCTGTGTATTGAATTTTAACTTTGTCTAGACCATGCCTTGTCTCTCTGGCTTCCTGAACCCTTAGCTTTGTCAGCCCTCAGGGGGTTATTCACTAAAGTCCGAATTGTTGCGTATTGTTGTGAATTTGCCAGCTAAAGACAGTCGCAATAGGCTGCTACTGTCGCGTCTTTATAATGAGAATATTTTTGCGGTTGCGACTTTACAATGGGGAATTTGTTGTGGTCGCGGATTTGCTATGGGAATTCGACAGTCGAATTCGCACCTTAGTGAATAACCCCCAGTGTTTCTCCTTCACTGGGTTCCTGACCTTGAGCTTCATTCTATGGTTCCACGTGCCCTGATCTCTGTCCGACATCTCAAGTATCTGTCACAGTTTTGCCTGCTTCAGTTGTTGGGGAAGTCACAGTGCCAGCTCTGTTCTACAGCAGAAAGTCCAGGGTCCCGAAAGCTCATTGGTGAAACTTGAAGTAGTTGTTTCTGCCTCACTAATGAGCAGAAGTTTAATTTCACTTTGTATCCCGTGCATTACCGTGTTGTTTGTGGCCATGTAAAGGAGTTTACCAGAGGAATTGGGTATTAAATAAAGGAACACTTGATTCTTTTTTTGGACTGCCATGGGTTTGAATTGCCCAGCTGAATGAGACTGCCACCTAGCTGCCAATCAATTAAATCTACCTTGCTTCTCCTTACCCCCCCCCCCCATGTCTTTACCACGTACAATATCCTCCCCCCACACAATGTGGAAAGACAGGATCTTAGCATAAAACAATAAAAATAAGAAATTCATCTTCAAATATAACATTTAAGCATTGCAAAACATTAACAGCCATGTAAGCTGATTATAAAGTGTTTTTAAAACAAAATCTATACTCAATGTGCTTTTTTTTAAAATGATAATGATGATGGAAATATTTCCAAGCAAAATCATTCTTTTGTACTTAAAATAAAATTGCAGCGTGCAGTGGCCGTCACCATTTTATAGTAATAAGTGTTCCGGGGAGTCTAGACGCCATGGGGCTTTAGTCCCTAACTGGAAAGTTTTAGATTCAAACTAAAAGGTTAATGTGAATGTCAAATAAAGTTTAAAATGTTTTTTTTATTTTGAATCCCTATATTATTGTTTGTTAGGCAGCCGCTCTCTTGGAAACAGCCAGCTTGCAAAGCTTATTTCATTCATAGCAATGCATTCTCCATACACAAATGCTCTTATAATTGAGTTTTTTTTTATCAGCAAAGGAAATAAAATGCAGACTAAAATAACATGTTCACAACGCATAGCAACATAAAAACAAGGATTGCAAACTCCCTTGCAGTAATATTTACAAAAAATAAAAATAAATATACAAAAAAGCAAGTTTTATTTCAATATAAACTCTCTTTCATACTATCACGATTGAACCTAGTTAAATTCACTCGGTAGGTCCAACTGCTCACATGTAAACACATCCCTTTGTTGTATATTGGACATTTATACATTCACTCTAATCAAGGTCAAGTAGTGCTTGATGCAGTTTTGGTGATTTAACCGATGAGTCTTTCACTATTAATATGGTTTTGGTTTGAATTTGAATCACTGTGTTTTGGTTTTGTTCAGGTTCTAATTTTTTTCAAATATAGAAAAGGAAAATATAAACAAATTCTTGTGTTTACTGTCTTTCCATGGCCCTTGTACATTGTTTTATGTAATTTAGATGTGAAGGATTTAAATAGTTTACTATAGGGGCATATTTACTAAAGTGGGAAACCTTATTATCGGCAAATTTTCACAATTATCACCATTATTTGGGGGAATTGATTCATTTTGATGATAACATTTTATCAAGCTGTGATGTTTATTTTATTGTGGGGAAGTAACGTGCTAAATTTAGCAATATCGATATCATTTATCGCTACTGTATAAATCGATGATGGATTTAATGGTATCCATATGACGATATAGGGATATCAGTATCACTGGAACAAGAAAAAGAAGTTCACTTAAACTTGCCTCAAAGGTTGTAACCAGATTTGCAAGGTTAACCAATGTAATATTTAGCTACTATTGTGTTTTTTGTCAATATTTTTTCTACAAATACTTATCCATTTTCATGCAGATGAAGCCAATACACCTCAAGTGACTCATGATCCGGAGCCACAAACCAGCACAGGGTAAGGGAGCTATGACAGGTGTCCCAAGCCACCACACAAACCAAATCCCACTCCGAGTAGTGCTGCAGTTGAATAATCTGGTGCAAGGGATTGGGGCAAAGTTCGGGCTCTTGTACTGCGAACACTGGATCAGTCAGTGCAGTGCAGCCAACAACAAACACGACTGATCCAGCAACAAATCCAGCTGATCCAAAAGAACAGTTGTTTGCTCCATCAGGACAATCTTATAAGGGGGTAATTCAGGAACAATCGAACTTACCTTGCGATGCTTCTCACCACTTCGAGACAGGTATGCGCTCCATGGTCTCCTGCAAGCGGAGATCAGCGAACGCTTTAAAGGTACTTTGGCTCACCTCGCGAAACTGGAATACCTTTAAAGCGTTCGCTGATCTCTGTGTATCAGTCTCAGTGAGGTGAATCGAAGTCGCCAGGTAAGCTTGCAGTTTCCTAAATTACCCCCATTAACATCTCTCAAAAGCTTGTCTTATACAATGAGATCTCAAGTATCATATAATACTACAGTAATCATCTTTGTTACTATTCAACTGGATTAATGATAAACCATTTTAGTGTCAACTGGTAACATCAGCTGGAGATTCCTCTGGGGGTTCACAGGCAGCATCATTATCTTCACTAAGGGCCCTCAAATGCTGCAGCACGTCATTCAAGAGGCGCAAGGGCTTGGCCTAGTTAGGTAATCCAAACTAGGAAGGAGGCTGATGTAAATCAACCAGGTTTAAAGTCAGAGCACTGAGGTCACATTCCACTGTAAACACCAATGTTTATGTTGTATTTTTTGTTTAGTTTTTTTCTAAGCTAGACTGTCTGATTTCCTTGAATATAGCTCATTTGGTTTGTATGTTTCGATATAGTTGATTTGTACCATTGCTTTTCTTGAATATTAAGCAAAGGGAAATATCTTTGCAGTTTTTTGTTAGTTTCATACACTGGTTTTAGAATGTTCCTTTGGGTAAGCCACAGAATTGTGGAAGTGTAGACTATTTTGATTTTTGCACACACGTTTTAGAAATATAACATGTTAGCAATAAATAATACTGCTGCCACCACTTGCATATTTGTTTATTTACTTTCTGAAATATTTCAACCTTTGTCTTGTTTTCAGAATTTGTTTTAATGTAAAATATGCAAAGAAAAAAAAAAATATATATTCCCCATAATAGTTTTAATCATTATCATCTTACTCGCACAGTATTTTGCCAATTTTCCACTATGCAGACCAACCATTGTTTGGGCATTTCTGGAATGAAAAAAACAAAGAGAAGATGAATATTGCAGTCCACTGATACATACGTTTATAACACATGGATCATTTTGTGCAAAAGAACCAAGTTCTCAGTTGGTGCACATTATATGGTTTGAGATTTAACAAGCCATAACGTTACTCACAGCAATTGCCCCAATCTACTGTAGAAGCATGAGGTAAGCACATCAATATTAGGCACTTGACATCTTGCCGTGATGATACTTGTCCACATAGACAGATCATCATAAATCTAACACTCCAAATTGCAAGACAGTTTGTTAGTCATCCATTACTTGATTGATTTTATGTACTGGTGACTCTTAAAAAAGGATGAGCGTAAGTATTTAAACGTGATTACTAATCAAAATGGGTATTCAAACAAATTAAAATCTTACCTTGCACAAGAAGCTGGATGAACGGTTGCAGTTGTTTGCCACTGCTCACTGACTTGTTAGTTTAGGGAATGTGCTCCACACTTCTAGGAACCAGTGCAGGATTTACCATATGAGGCATTTGCCTACCGGTGACTCAGATGGAAGGATGTCTCTCTCCTAACTAGGGATAGAAGGGGAGGAATAGGGGGAATAAACTGTAACTAAGAATTATTTTACTATTCTAAGGTTAAACCTGACATTTGTGACTTTACTTTGCATGTGTTATGATCCAGTCGTGGGATTCGAACCATAGTCTCCCAGATACTAGGAAATTGTCTTACCATTGTTTCCTGCCTTGCCCAGGGGTTTGAATTCAAAAGGACTGAATTACCCAATCTGCTAGTTGTCTGCCAGCCAGTCCCTGCAGATGGCTTGGTTTATATATCCTGCAGTTATGACTAGTCCTTGCCTGATTATAGGACCAGTTTTACTGTGCTCTTGGGTGTGATTCTCTTTTCTCTGTATTTATAGATTCTGACCTTGCCTTGTTCCTGGCCATGTCTGATTGCGGCCAGCCCTGACCTTTGCTTCATTTTCTGACTACGCCTGTTCTCAGCCTGCCCTGGCCTTTTTTGGGTATTTTTCCATTTTTTAGGTTGGAAGTTGGAAAGAAAGAGAGGTTTATGTTAGTGTCCTACTATTTTCTATGGATTACTCTTTCTGAGGCCTTCAGAAGTCTGTGAACATTGAATCACAACCTGTGTTGAAATAGAACAACTAAATCGTAGAACTAGGGATAGCTTTTCTTGTATGTCCCTGTCCATTATCAGGAGATAATAGCTGTGTAATATGTTATAATTCATTGGTCAATTTTTTGAGAAATTATTAAAATGATCTTCTTATCATGAGCACGCTAGGAGAAGTAATGTTGAAATTTTGTTTCTTCATTACTTTCATAGTAGTTTACATGAACTATGATGTTCCAGGGACATTTAAATGTGTGCCCTATCAAATCTCCAGTGATCTACATATGTACCCTATCAAATTTATTGGCTTCCAGTAGAAGATCTGGGCATAATGTATAAATCTGAAATCCTCACACTAAAGCTAAAGATGTGAGAAATATTCATGTAATGCTATATACTGATTCCAAAAAGTTGTTTCTCTATATAATTTTGCCAACTGTGGTTCATAATCAGTCCAGTTCCCTCTATATGCAATCTCCTGTTTTATATCTTGTATTATGGTCTCAATGACTGTAGCAACAGCCTATGTAATTTTTTTGTTGAAACAGAATGTCGCTGTGTTAATATACCGACTGTAACTACTGCTTTATGATTTTATGATGAAGGGGGAAGTAGTGTACTCACAATACCAAAATTAGAAGCAGGGTCAATTAAGGATACTTGATCAGTTTCTGATACTGGAGGAGAGGAGTGCAGGTCCTGTAGCTCTGCTGCATGGGTGGCATCTTGGTTTGTCCGTTGGTGATTGGTAATGGATTTCTGTAAATATGAGGTCATAGTGTATAATGGCTACTTTGAGTTGCAATTTCCTGTGTTGCCATGTTAAGTAAAAGAGCAGGATCTAGACAACTAAACACATAATAAAGTATGTCAGCTGCTCTAAATGGTTTTAATATGTTGTAGATAATGGCATTCTAAGGCTTTTTTTTTTTGTGTTTTGGATTATTTTAGTTTTTTGTTCAAAACTTTATATGAACTTACTGTATTTACATTTCTGTTCTTGTTTTCCTTTAGATGACCTTCAGGTTGCAAGGGCTTATTAACCTAGCAATTAGCCAGTAAATTAAGAACAAATTGGACAAACCATAGTACAGCGCCTGAAAAGAAAGGTAAAGTGATGAAAAAGAATTCTAAATAAAATAATTAAGCCTCGGGTATATTTATAAACAGGTGGTCAAAGGTCAGTGATCTGTGGGGAACATATTAAATATGAATTCAAAAGTAAACAACTCTTTTAAGATCAGGTTTTATTTTCCATATACTGTAGCTCTTCTTTCTAAGGATGTCGCTGATGTGCCCCTAACATCAATTGCTCTAACAGTCTTTGATAAATTTAGGTTGTCTATGGCATGGTAATTAACATGAAAAACTATACAACCATTGTATATTACTGTGATTTGAAGAAAAAAAAGATGGAGGTTTAATCAAAAATCTATTTTTAGTAATAAAGAAATGATTTCCATTTAAACTAGTATGATTATGTCAAATAATGTGTGCATTAGAACAGTGCTTCTTAAACTTTTTGGTTCGAGGGACTGGCAACGAATTTAACAGGAACGTTGAGGACCGCCATCC
>WMED01018116.1:0-12656 GCA_019650415.1 Pipa parva | reverse complement strand
CTCACTTCGCTGCTTGCTGAATTCCCCCCTAAGAGCGCATAGTTTGATATTCAGCAAGGAGGAAAGGAGAGGTCTGTTAGGGATGACAAATCCGCTCAGACTGACACTCAGAACGCCCAATGGCATATAAAGAACTCATAGTAACCAATGGCGATACATATACAGCATGTACTGTTTTTGTGCCAACTCGGCACTATGCCTAAATGCGGAAATTTATACAAGATATGACAAAAAACATAAAACAAAAAGAAAGATCAGTTAGAGTCTAAGAAACGAGAAAAAAAAAATATGAACATGAATCCTCATGAAAAAAAAAAAAATAATATACCCACATGTATGAATAACATATATAAAAACATATAATAAAAAATATATATAAAATTATATTTAACCAATACCAAATGTAATATGGACAAAAAGAATGATAAATGTTTTTGTTTAGCAATTCTCAAGAAACATATATAATCAGATGGTGTCGATTGACAATATTTGAACGACATTTTTTATTAGCGCTGTACCTTTTTTTCAACTTGTTTTAAGGGAAAAGGTAAGCCTAGGTAGCCACAGGTTGGTAGACATTTAACACGGAAACCAGTCTGTAACTTTATTTCCCCTTTGAAAGGATACTTTCAGTGCATACTAAATTCACTTAGGTTTAGCAGACTTTTTTGTGGACATAAAGGGGTTTAGTTATAAATTATTAAAATAGTGAAAAATATGAGAATAATGTTTTACATTAATTGTAAGCTTTTTGACCATTTCACCTGTTTGTTAACTTTTTACTGCTGTATCTCATGACATTGCATAATGTGGCTGATATCCCCCGCCGTGGGTTTTTCTCTATCACTATTTATTTATAAATTGGGTGCCAATGTACCTCAAACCTGGTTTTCACTGTGTAAAACATTCATTTCTATAGGCAGCTATACAATCAAAACCAGCAGTAAAACACTTACAAGCAGCAAACATAATAATCAGTTGTTACTGAATACCCACTGACCACAACTGACTGGGAACGGTGCCATGGAGGGTTACCTATCAGGTTGCCACACAACCTGTGGCAACATGATGATTTGTGATGATAGCAAGAACCCATGTCTGTGGTGGATTAAGGCAAAGCCCTTCCATCGAACTATGTTGATGGCTAAAGAGAAGCAAGGGTGTCACAGACAATATGGGTCCATCCGGAACTACTTTATGAGTCAGAAAGACTGCTGAGCAGGTAATTATAATTTAAATTTTTATTTTATTTTTACAGGTTTAAGGGGCACACCCTGGAAAGGATCCTTACTCCTGTATTTGTGAAGTGTGGATCCAATCTCAAACCCTTCACTCCAAATTCCAGAAGAGGTGGAACAGAAGGGCAAACTTTACTTTTATTTCAAGGCCTGCCCATCAGAATAGGGGTGTGAGGGCCCCTATGTAGAGATATGACCATCATTTTTTTTTAAGTTTAGCCTTCCAACTCCAAATTTATTAAAGTCAGAAAGACTGCTCTGGGTCTTTCCGACTTTACTGAGAGAAATCTCGTTTTGTTCTCTCGAGATTTCTTTCGAGATCGAGTTTTTCAATCCCGGTTTTTCAGTATTTTCTATGGAAAGGTAGCCATGGTACTAATGTAAAGTATGGCTACCTTTCCATGGAAAAAAAATTGAAAACTCAAGATCGAAAAACTCAAGATCGAAATCTTGGAAGAACAAAACAAGATTTGTCTCAGTAAGGTGGACTTTAATAAATTTCGTCCTCAATAGTGGCAGATTTCTATAGCAAAGATGCTTTTGTTGTGAGGCATAGTCAGTCAAAAAGTAGAAGCCCTCCTTTCAACCTTCAAATTACCACATTGATCTGGCAAATTTGACACAGTACGCTTTGGCAAATTTGCTACTTCAACAGACACTTGATGAATAGCCTCAGGCGCAATCGCTTCAGGGGGCCGGATGCGGCCCGCGGGCCGTAGTTTGGGGACCCCTGGTTTATACTGTAAGGAATCACTAAAATACTTTAGCAGTCTTTTGTGATTAACATACTGCAAACAGCAAGTTTCTAATGTATTCAGCTTTTATTTCCACAAAATGAACTTAAACACAATCTTTCTTGGCAAAACAAAAAACCCATTTAAACACCACTTTCAGAGTGAATAGTCCTTTCTCAGAAAAACAGTGAGTAACAGCAACTCAAATATTTCAGACTTATAAAACAAAATATACATTCGCTTCTCCAGGGTTCTTTCCTTAGGGTCTCAAAGTGCTGTACAGCAACCATCCACAGAAAACAGATTCCTACTTAAGCACATCAACCACATCCAAGTGGTGCTCCCAGCTGCCTTTTAACCAGGCTCTAGCCTGTAGCTGGGTGATTTTAAAAAACCTGGACTGACTACTAGTAGCATGTTCTTATTATTGGGGCAAAGTATCTCCCCTCAAACATAACACCCTCACAATACCTTTATGCTGTATCAGGGAATGTCTCTACACA
Organism: Pipa parva; assembly: GCA_019650415.1. Taxonomy (NCBI): domain Eukaryota; kingdom Metazoa; phylum Chordata; class Amphibia; order Anura; family Pipidae; genus Pipa; species Pipa parva. The sequence continues at coordinate 10,181 of WMED01018116.1, read as the reverse complement.
TACACTATATTATATGTGTATAATTTGGCAAGATATTGTGTGCCGTATCAGTGTATGAGTCCATTTGACACTCTACTGTTACTTGGGGTGTAAGACTGATCAAATATATGCACTCCAACTGGGTATAGGTTAGCTTGGCATTGTGCACTGGATATGAGTATAAGTCCACTCAGCTAGTGACAATAAACCAAGAAACTGTGCTAATTTCAAAATAAACTGGATGACATGCAGTGTAACTGGTAATGCAACTAGTTCCTTTATAGTATAACTGGACTGGAGAATGCTGCTTGGCACTTTGATCTTATAACCTGTTGGCATGGAGGGTTTGGTGGCCAAGGCACTCAAACTTAATCTGCACTTGTCTATTTTTAGTTATGCCATTATGCTCAGGCTTGTCTCTCCTTATTTTTCATCATTTGCATTATGTTAAGTTTGGGAACTATTGTAGGGAGATTAAAGTCTCTCCCTACATAATTCACATAATACATACAGTAATAGTGGTACAGTCAAATGCAATAGGGAGATATAAACCTCAACAGAACTTTGTTTATGCTGTACTTTTGCATCAAGGTTATGAGTACACTTTGACCAGTTCAGGACTAATTTTCAGCTGGGTCAAGAAGAGTTGCAAACCACATGACCTGGTGATTTACCTGTAGCAATACAGTGCTACCAATAAATTGAGGGAAATCCGGAAGTTTTTCTTCAGCAGCTTGGTATGAATTACATCAAAACCAAAGAGCAGGCATGGTGAATGTCATAAACTTTTCTCTTTGGGCTCTGGACCTCAACCATGTTGATTCTTCTTGAGGGCATTTGAAGAATGAAGACAGCCAACATTCAGTAACATCACAGTGTATTCTATGGATCAAACTTGTAAAGACCAAACTGGTTCAACTGTGCAATGCAATAAAGTAAAAGGGAGATGATATATCAAATACTAAGAGATTCTGAAACTGTCTTAGATGTTTCACTCAAGTTGTTATACTGCCAATACAATATACAATACACCAATTCATAAAGATAGTAAGGCAAAAAGTTTTAGGGTTGACTAATGACAAAAATGGCATTAATGTCTGAGTGAGAAACACTGAGAGGTAGGAGAGCAGTTCTTTTTCTCCTGCACAGGAATTTTCAGGCATACTAAGGTTCGGAAACAGCATGCTGGAGAGGTAAAGTAAGCAAGTTTTTAAGACTTTAGTGTTCCTTTAACATGGAATTATTTCAACTTGTGTCCAAATAGAAATTAAACTTCAATTGAATATGTCGTCTCTGATAAAGAAGATGCCCTAGGCTGACTTGCCAAATATACTAATTTTGTGGTGGAAAGGTTTAAGAAGATTGACACATTTGCTCGCTAATTTCTAAAATTGATTTTGTTTAGAAATATTTCTGTCTATTTACTTTGTTTGGAAATTCAGTCAGTCTTAACAGGAAGTATACAGTGAGGTTGACATGACTATTTCAGTGCATTCATGTTTGCTTTCAATGAATTAGAAATTATTTAATCAATAGGTTTCTTCTGCCCGTGTGCCTCAAATTTGTCACAAAAATATTCATTCTTATAACCATTGCATGGTTGTTTCTCAGGGGAAGCTTGCAGGTCAAGCGGATTATTACATGATTTGTGTATTTTAGCATCTGCTTTTTTCATTATTTAAAAATAACTTGACTCTCCTTTCAGCCAACATTCCCCAATTTTTTTCCTATTTTTTTTGTTTTTCTGATAAGAGAACAATGGGGAATTGTTTTTAGCTAGAGTATCACTCTATTTATAAAGTAGTGAAATTGTATTAATATAATATTTTAAGTGGAAATATTTCTCCATTGTGGATCTGGTAATAATAGTATCAAGTTGAAATGATTTAAACCATCTAGCAGGGAGCGTCTCTTGGATCCCCTCTATGTGGCAGAGTTCCTATCCCTGACAACAAAATTCCTTGTACAAACGCATATGTCTAATAAAAGTGACTATTTCCCAGGTCAAACTTGGCCTCTCCCAAGTACCCGGTAGTCCCATGACATACAATTAATGGATGAATTAGCAACATGGTAAGCCACAAGTGGTTCATATACTGAACACATTTTTCCAACATAAAATAAAAAGACTATACCATTAAGCGTAACTGGTGAATTGCAGCAAGGTTATGAAGTTGCTATCCTGATTACTTTGTTAATAGACCATAGCCTGACAATTTTTTTGGAGACAAATACATTTTAAAAAGGCTGACTCCTTTTAACATACAAACCAGATCACCCAAGGCCAGACCAGGGAAAATAACAGCTGCCTCTCATTCTCTTTATTTAACTTTTTATCCAAGGTAACAACTCTACATATCTTATTTAGTAGGTGTATTTGCATACTAATACTTTTCTTTTAATGTAAAAGTGCCAGGACTGCCATCAGAAATCATGAGCCTTCCCTTAATCTACCAAATTCCCCACCTTGACACTTGCTTAAATACAGTATTGACCTCAAGGAACTATTATGCTTTAAGCCATGTTACATGCTGAAATGTTAATCTAACCACTCAAAGTACCCTCTTTACCTTCTTCTTGGCAGCAGCAATCTGCGTGGTCTTCAAACATGCTAAGAGCTAGTTATTGGTTACTATAACAGGCTGGGTTCTGGAATATATTAATTATTAATAAAATATTTTAATATTTGCATAAGTATTCAATCCTGACACTGTTATTTTGTAAAGCTGAATTTTGTAGCAGGACCATGTACAAGCTTTCAGAAGATTGAGGGGGTAATTCATCTAAAAGCGAAGTGAGCCGAACGGATCGTAGCCCACTTCGCTTCTTGATGAATTACCTCCTGATTCTCACCTATTGTTTTAGACAAGATTGCTAAACATTGTTTAGGTTAGCCAGATGCCATTTGTTGCTGCAATTTACTAATGTGCTGCACATTCTCAGTAGGATTGAGATAAGGACAAGGGCTAGCCTACCATTGTAGGACATCCACCTTGACTTTTTCTCTCTATTGTTATTTGTCATTTATTGTTTGGCCTTTTGTTTCCAGTCATTGTGTTAAGACACTTGTTAGCAGTTGTAAACAGATTATCTGCAATATCTCTCTGGATTTTGCAACCACCACCATACTTCATTGTAGGTATGGAGAAGTGTGAGCAGTGTTAGATTTAGTTCAGATCATGCTCTTTGTAGGTACTTCAGAATAGTGTTGGCCTCTCTGCGGGTTCATTCTCAGGTATTTTCACAGTGTTTTGATTAATGGAATGTGGTAGACAGAAGATTGTTTGTTGCAGCCCTCACTCCCTGATAATTGAACTAACACTGCCTACTAAGACATCCAAACACGGATAATTTTCTACCCATTTAGTAGTTATGCATTTGAATTTGTCATTCTCTAACATATTTGAAATGCTCTTTCAGATTCTCATCCTAAATAATGAGTCTTTAAAGGGGAAGTTCACCATAGATGTCATTTTAATTTGTTACACTGTGTGGTTTTCTACCATCATTTGCAGCTGGCCTTTATTCTTTATCTTCTGCTGTCCTTGAATTGTCATTTTCTTCTTAAGATCTCTGGTTTATGTAGAACTACACACACACACACACACACACGAATATTATTTGTTTATGTGAATATGTTTTTATTTTACCTGTTTCTCAATCTCACTATCATATCATTGTATTAAAATTATGCATTTAGTTATTTTTGCTTTTAAACCATGAGTTTCTCTGTACCAAGGAATTTAACCTCCAACCCCCCTCATGACAAGTAGCAGCAAAAGCATCTCACAGTTGCCAGTTTACTTCTGTTGTACAGGTCAAAAAATTTGCCAAAGGGTAGCAGTATAATGGCTGTGTTTTACAGCACACAGAAAACCTTGTGTCCCCGGTTACATCATTTAATATGGGACAGTCACTTTTCTGATTGACTAGTAGAAACCAGTTTTAGCCTTTTCCATATGATGAAATTGAAGAAATATTTTACAACACATGACATATTTACTGAAGTCGAACAGCTTTTCCCTGCTGCATTGATAGCAGTGATATCGATATCACCAGTACCAAAATATACCAAACCCCTTACAACTTTTAACTTATACAAGTGTTCACCGGGTTGAGGGTGGCGAAACCCATTATTTCCTATGGAGATGGTAAAAATTTTCCAAGGCCATGGAGGAAAATATCATCAATATCAATATCAAAAGGCTCCATTGACCATAATGTTAATGGTAGCAGTATTAACGCATCGATATTTATCGACATAGATACTTTTTTTTTCATCATTTCAGAAATGAGGGGAAATTGAAAATGAGTCAAAATAAAAAATGAGTGAAAAACAGCGATACAGATTGAGTGATCTTAAGTAAATGTCCCCCATGGACTGAACTTTTTAGCAAACAGCTTGTTTAATTTCATTCTTTAAAGATGAACTAAAGTAAAAAAATTTAAAAACTGTTAAAATACTTACCTTATACAGAGCCGATTGATTATAGTCACAGTATGAGCTGTGCTGTAATTAGCTGGCTCCCGATGCTTCCTGTACAGCGCTGGCTGACTGCCAGCTAGCGTGAAGCTCCTCCCACCTTGTTACACCTCAGGTAAAAAAGGGCTTAAATATCATCACGTTCATTGCGGTGGCCAATGAGAATGCTTCCCGCAATGAGCGTGATGATGTATGAGGCCGGGGAAGGAGAAGAAGAAGCTGCGCATGAAGGAGGCATTGGGGGAAGCATTGGGAGCTGGCTAATTACTGCACAATTCATGCTGTGACTGTAATCAATCAGCTCTGTATAAGGTAAGTATTTTAACAGTCCTTTTTACTTTTTTACTTTAGGTCTCCTTTAACTTTTTCCAAACATAAAACAATTTCAGAACAAAAACAAATTTAATTTTAAGTGGTTTTAAATAAGAATAACACAGTAATACATTTCAGTGTATAATTTATTATTCAGTAAAATAAGAGTATTCATGGATCGAAGTCAATTTGTAAGACAAAGTTTTCTTAGTTAAGTCTGTAATCAGTTCATTACTGTTTCACCAGCACCTATTTCACCAGCTTGTAACACTATGTATAAACAATGTGAATGCCATAAAATATTAATTACAGCGTTGTAATATAGCTACTGCTCTGGCTCAGATCTCTGTAAAAAATGGGCATTTATGATCCAGTCTATATTTAGTTTACACATTTTCAGAGAGAGGGAGGGGGTGTGCCCTTATACATGTGTTGTTGGCAGGGATTATTAGCACAGTGTCTCCTGCCCTTGAGATGTCTTCAAGACGCCGCATCTACATATATTTATTCCCTCTGGGCTTTTAGTCATACTTCTGAACTACATGTCCCAGCACCCAGAGGCTTGTCAAAACCAAGACAAAAAGAATTTAATGGGAGCAGAGTATTGTGTTAAGGACAAAAAGACATTGGAGGAGAGACTGTACATTGGATAACATTGTAAATAAATGCTTTAGTATAACAGCATAATGGGATAACGTAATAATTTTAGCTGCACTTGTATGAAATGTTATCAAGTTAATTATTCAGGGTACAGCTTAAACTGGCCTGATAAGTATAAATTGGGACATATTTATGAAGGTTGTGTAAAAGTCTGAATTCACATTTGTTTGCCACTTCCCGATGTTCACATATTTATAGTAAACTCTGCCATGTGACACTCATGGATTTAATCACAGCTAATTCACCTGATTATCAAGAATTGGAGTCTGTCATAATAGCAAATTGGTCAAGGCGTATTGTGTTGCATTCTCCAGTTTTAATTCTTCAGATTAAAGTTGTGAATCAGGGGGTTGATAGCAGGGTTTCTGCTATCTGACTATGTCACACTATTCAGGAGACAGCTGCTGACGCAGCTGCTTTTCACTATGGGAATCCATAGTTTCAATATTTAGTGAATAAGGAGTAGGAAATTCATGATTATCAGTCCGTAGCAACCTGAAATGACACAAATACTCTTCAAAAGTCAAATTCTCACTTTGATGAATAAGTCCAAAAGTCTTGATAAAATTGTTTTGTGCACACTGATCACTCCTGAGGATTGAGATCTCTTGAGAAGGAGACAATTCCTTTTCTAGAAACTCAGGCTGGTAGAAATTGTCCCCTTTATGATTCCTCACTAGGTAATACTGTATGTAAGACATGTAATGCTACCTATTTTCTGCACTTGGACCTATCCATCTTCCGGCATAGCCCTTTACTTTTGTTCTTAAATCCTCAATTTAGTCATGAGAAATTCATGCAACTTAGTAACTTCCACAATTTTGGTATAAACAACCAATGTTGCACCAGATCTTGAGACTGAATGAAGAGAACATGGAGTTCCATCAGGCTCTTTGGAGTTGATAAAAGGTGATTAAGGGGGCCTTATATAAATATGTAACTGATGCTAACAAATATTGTAATAAATTGTTCACTTTTACAGCAAACCAGAAGATGTGTGGACACTGTGAGGGTGGAAGAAAAAAGATTTCATTTCCAACTGCCAACAGTTGTTCTTTTCTGTTTCTAGAGTGCTTCAAAAGAGATAGTTTGGATAGTTATTTAAAGAAACACAACATCAGGAGTTATTAAAATAATATTTAGTAGTATGTTGATCCAGTCTGATCGCCACTTGTGGTCCTATTTTAGAGCCTATTTGGTCCAAGTTTTATATGGGTTTTTCACCTTTGTCTGGATTGACAAGGGTAAACTAAGGGTTATATTTTTTTGTTTATATAGGTTTAACTTGATGAACATGTGTTCATATTTTAACCCTAATAACTATGTAAAAAGTGAGCCAGATTTGTCAGAAAATTGTGCTTTTCTTGATGGTAGAAGAACAGGGATCGAAGTAGCTGTAACAATTAAACTGTTTTGATAGCAACTGGTAGCTCAGAAAAAAATGAGCCTGTTTTTTTCCTGGCTTAGCTTGATAGATTTCAATACAATAAAATTCCAGTATGGCATATAAAATACTAACGAAAATTATTAAACTCAGAAAAGCCTGTTTCTCGCAGTAAGTATCGTGAGATTTGTTTCGATCGATACTTGCTGAGAGAAACTTTTTCTATTGAATATTTCCATGGAAAGGGTAGCCATACTACACTAATGTAAAGTATGGCTACACTAATGTAAAACATGGCTACACTAATATAAAGCATGGCTACACTAATGTAAAGCATGGCTACACTAATGCAAAGCATGGCTACCCTTTCCATGGAAATATTCAATAGAAAAAGTTTCTCTCGGCAAGTATCGATCGAAACAAATCTCGCGATTCTTACCGTGAGAAACTTCTGTGCGGTTGCCCGATTATTAAAATTGGAAAAGCGAAAATGGGCTTTCCCGAGTTTAATAAATTTCGCCTCCTTGATGTCACACAAAGTGCTCTTTCCCAAACTGTAACCTCTTTTAAATCTTTAATTCAATCTGTAGCAGGAATGGGTTTTATATAAGTGAAAAATTCTCTTATTCAGAGATTGATTAAATAAGGTGTGAAAAATTTCCCTATTGGATTCACCTTCCATTATTTCAGGGCATCAGGAATTTTATGATTTGGGTTATATGTTAAATAGCAAAATTCAATTTTGTGAAATTGACCCAAGATTTTATAGGTATTTAAAAATTATGGCAAAAAAATGAATTTGCTAGAATAACATTTCCTGCTATGTCAAAATTGCAGTGGGGGACCCTTGTACAACCACCTTGGAACGTTTAGGTAATGTACAATGCTAGAAAGAAAATGACAGACGTTTATATATACAGGGACTTGCAACTCCAGAGACCTTGGCCATTTACAAGTTTATAGTATTTTTCTACAAAATGTGAGATAAAACTGAAATTTCACATATGTGAGCAGCAGTAGTCAATTCATTGCTGTGTCGGATTGAATAGAGATGAATCTCAAGGAATAGACTGTTTCAAACATAGTGTTGGAATCCAGATTACAACTTCCCTGTTTTATCATAAAATTTTCCAGTAAGGTCATGACGGATTAGGTGTTTTAGGTTTCAGTGATTGCAAATAAGTTACAAGTGCTGGAAGCTAAAGACTACAGAAAGGATAAGGTGATGAGAGAAGATGTGAATAAGGTCATTGGGATTAAAAGTGTATGTTTGGAGTAGAATCTGTAGTGAATTAAGGTGAATCTTGTGTAGGAGGAAATATAATCACAGATGAGGGGTGGTGTAAGAAGATTGAAAGAAAGTGGGAATTGGAGGTCAAGAGTTTCAAACTGCCATGACGAGAAGGTGAGACATGAATGCAGGTGATAGCTGAAGAATAAACATGTTGACCTGGGAGGGTGTTAAATGATAAAGTGATGACTATTTGAAATAGGGTAGAATGTTGAGAAGGAAGATATGTTTATTAATCACAGGAAGGCAATTGAAAGTAGGATATTTCTTAATTTACCAGTCCAACATGTTGACATGCCAACAACTGAAACAACACTCACACTTGAAGGTCAGTCTGAAACAGAAGTGCCCTTACATGCTACATGAAAAAAAATCATACCCAGATGTTGCTATAGATCAAGAGCAATGCTGACGAGCAGGGCCGCCAACAGATGGGTGCAGAGTGCATTGCTGTAGGGGGCCCAGCTAGCTCATCAAATGGAGGGGAGCTAACAGCCTCTACAACTTGTGCTAACAAGTACAATTAGTAGCCTGATGGACGCTGAGCAAGCAGTCAGTTTTCACTGTAACAGTCATATCTGGGAGGTCTTATTTGTCAAGATCTGTGGAAGGTGCCTGATTTTAATGGCTTTTACTGCTGCTGAGGAAAACCTTTCTCATCTTTTTTATTAGGATTCATCCCATGAACTGAATCAGTAGCATAAAAATATTTTATATCATTTATTCATTCCCTGCGCATTTAACAGTTTGACCTTTATTAAGAGGAAAAGGGAATAGAACTAAGTTTAAACTACTCCAGGTTCCATAAGGAGTATTTGCTTTAGCATGTGTCTGACAGAAGCTTTTAGTGTTGCAAATAATTCAGTTAATTTATTTTGATACTTCATGTGTGACCTTGGAGCAGCATTATAAATTGAGCCAGACCAATGCTTCCTCCAGGCTTTTCCATTCGCTTTATTTTAGATCTGCCCAAGCGAACTGAACTGAAAATGTCCTAAAGGATCATTATAAATAATATGTTTATTATAATAGAAGAAGTCTGCGAATAATCACTGGACATTTCTGGTACATCTCAAAATATAATAGGCTGACAATAATGGCTTTCTTTTCATCTACACATACTGACACTGGTATCGTTTTCCCCTCCAACCTTTAGGGGTTAAAACTATCTCTCTTTCCCTTTGAACTGTTAATATATAAAGTGTGTACACGTGGAAATTGTTTTAAAGTCTTTAATAAAACAAGAGTTTACATGTAAGTACAGTTCGATTATATAGCTCAGGGAGATGGACATCAGAGCGCCTGCGCGTGAAATGTGCTTATTATCTGTGGGATGGGGATAATTCCCATATTTGCTAACAGTGTCATGTTGCCAAAGTCCGGCACTGAATATCAGGAATACTTATTCTTTGATTATAATAAGAAATGGGGTGACATATAGTATGTACAACCTGGGTGTCTACACAGGGGTCCCCTGGGGTAGGGGCTTTCTGGCAATCCAAAAAGTAATCAACAAGCATTGTGATATAATATATGGCCAACAATGTGGACACCTTTACTAAACCTCTGTACATTGTCTTAGGGTGACTTTTGACTCTGCTCTTTCCTTCTCTAAACACATCTCTTCCTCTGTTAAAACCTGTCGATTTTTCCTCCACAACATTGCCAAGATTTGCCCCTTTCGCTCTCACTCCACTGCTAACACCCTCATGCATGCTCTTGTCCTATCCTGCTTTAAGTACTGCAATGTTCTACTGTATTTGGCCTTCCAGCTTCCCACCTCTCCCCACTCCAGTCTATTCTAAATTCTGCTGCCAGAATTTTCTCCCTCTCTTCCCACAGGGCACAGCCTTTCTCCCAATCTCTCTCTGCTTCTTGGCTCCCCATGAGCAAAAAAATTATTTACAGTGTTTTCCTCCTGACATTTAAGGTACTTCACTCTGTTGCCCCTCCCTACATTTCCTCACTCATATGCACGTACATTCCTCAACGTGAACTGTGCTCCTCCCAATGCAACCAGCAGTGCCGGCTCTGCCATTAGGCAGAGTAGGCAAATGCTAGGGGCGCCTCCT
>WMED01018115.1:0-12801 GCA_019650415.1 Pipa parva | reverse complement strand
CGCAGGAACCCTTATAAGAAGGGTCCTGCGGGTGCTTCCGGGTGCCGCAGCGGATCTCGACCCCCTTGGGATGGTCGTGCGACCCCCGCCGGGGTCACGACCCACAGGTTGAGAACCGCTGCTCTAAACTAATATGTATAAAATACTTTTTTACACTGCATGATCCATATTTGCATGGAATCTGTTCATAACAAGGTTTAAACAGGATCTTTAAAGGACAAGTAACACCAGAAAAAATACAGATCTTATTTGGTTTGTAATGGCAGCTCTGCCTACATTCTACTTTACTACTTTTATCCTTATACCCGGATTTACATTTGTTTGTGTTTTTCCTCTTTCATTGTTGAAACCATATTTTATCGATTAAACAAACAAACAAACCTCTAATCTGTCCATTGTTTTCATGAAACTTTAGATAACAGATATTCACAACATGCCCAATAAAGCCTAATTTAACACAAACCAGAAACAATCAGAAATTCAGCAAAGATTATATTTTTACTGCATAAGACTAACTGTCTTGCCAAAGCTAATGGCAATTTTTTTTTTTTTTTTTGCATTAGTAGTCCTTTGAGGTTACTCAAAAACTTCTACTTTACAGTTTATGACCAACTGCACATATAATTTTCAACTAACGAGCAGCTGATTCAACAGACACAATTCAATGTTTAAACAAGACCCTGCAGAGTCAAGGACTGGATTTACAGATGTTAAACAGATGTTTTTAGGAGGAATTACAATAAAAATTTATAATTACAATATAGATAAATCATTTTGCAATCAAGAATAATTTAGATGTTATATAATGAAACAAAGATAATGGATGTGCAGTATATGTTTACCTAAAGTAAAGTTTTGACTGCTTGTGTTATATTTTGAACAGCTAAATTGAACACTGAACATTGCCTCTCGCCACATAATTGCAAGTTGCACATTTATAGTATTGCTGCCAAGTAGCCTACCTATTCCCTACACAGGCACAATAGGGAAGAGCGTGATAAGAGCTGAATGGACATTAGCCTGTGAGCATGAATGATGATCAAAGCTATGGAAATGGAGTGGGGAGTATTGAAAAAGATATTTGCCATGGTTGCATTAGAACAAGATCTGAAGGTCAGTGTGGCTCTTCGGTTAAAAATTATGTAGTCTGAAAAGAATTGAGAAAAGGAAATTCCCAGTTTGCCCTCTTTTATCATCCCTACCTTGTTCTAGGGGCTGGTAGGAGGAAGCTAGGCTAAAACTAACATTACTTGTGATCAGTGTGTCTAACAAGGTGAGTATGGTGATGGTGGCCAAACCTTTTACACATGAATGTTGTATGAAATATGTGGCAAACTACTCAGTACTGCCCAGTATACTTGTATTTCATTTAAGAATAAATAATTATTTTATGTAGATCTCTATTTTATGGAACAGTATTTATGTAGGTATATCAGAACTTCCTTTCCTTTTTACAAAAACCTCAGTCAAAATAAAATAAAAGCAAACAGAATGGCAGTATTGCTAACTAATGACAGCACAGTGTGCACATGGCTTCATCAAAGAGGCTTATATTTACAAGTGTTTTTCAGCACTCTCCATTCCACAAAGCTTTTCAGAAACGGCCCAACAAATATGAAACACAGGGAACAATACAAATAGTATTAAGCCACAACAGATGAAGATCGTTTTAGTTGTCATCAATCCCCTTGCTAAATATATATATATATTTTTTTTTTATACCAGGTGAACATACCTAAAATATAAAGCAAACTTAACTAATACTGATAAGAAAGAGCCTTTATCATCCATAAGGTTCTAATAGGCATTGGTATGTATGTCACACATTTCTGTATTTTTCTGAATGATCATCTTCGCACACTGCACCAAGAAGTGGTTTTACAGCCCTCTACTCATCTCTATCTAATAGCAGCACTGTTCATCTTTTTCTATGAAGAATATCATCCATCTATACTATTTTTGCCATAATAAAATAAAGGGTGCTCTTGAGTACAATTGAGACCACACAACTTAGTTCCAGGAGTGTTGTTTAAAAGAGACCTAGGACCCTGGCCTACAATTAGCACTGTACATTCCAAATGGGACCTGCTAGGATTTTACTACCTGTAACTCCACTTAGCTTCATTATGCATTACATACACTGACATGTTCTGTACAACAACACACTGCAGTCAAAAAGTAAACAGATTCCTGGTCATAGAGGGAGGAAGGCAAAAAGTATCTCCTTAGCTTTATCACATGTCCCTTAGGGCACAGGTGAAGGTAATATCTATACCTTGGATATGTTTAAATCTACTAAGCAAGTCAGTTTTGTCCTTCTTTTTCTTATCTTTTAACTCCTGACAGTCAATCACTGAGAAGATGTCATCTGTTACTGAGCTACTTCAGCAAGCTGGAGAATGTCTTTTTGTCTCCAGAACTACAAATTTCCTCAGATAAAGTGCAAAGTATTTAAAAGCCATTCATGACAAAGCAAACATTGGGAAGGCTGTATAAATCATTGGCAAGCAATTATTAATAACATAATGCTTGATATGAACATATATTGACTTAAAAGATGGCCATTTATATATTCATCAGGATAGCACATTGTTTGTCAAGCAATTTTGATCTTGTTTTTTTGGTTTTCTTTGTTCTTGTTGATACCTGGTTACACTTTTTGGAAGAGGTAGCTATACCTTCTACTGAGATGTTGGTGGTAGAGTTTCAGCATTTGGAGAACATACAAACTCCATGCAGATTATGTCCAAGGTGGAACTGAACCCAGAACCCAGTACAGCAAGGCCGCAGTGTTAACCCCTGAGCCATCACACTGTCCCTTATAATATTCCCTTCTGATTTATAACTTGAAAGTGTTTTTGTGCCAACCAGCAGTAACAAACAAATCTATCAGCTAGGACCCTTTGAGACATGGGGCGAAATTGAATAAACTCAAAGAGTTTCCATTGAAAAATCCAATCACAAAACTTCTGGATTGAAGTTTGAAGAGTGTCCCTTAGCTGCCATATATATATATTATATATCCAATCCCTTGACATGTGCCTTCTCCAAATAATTAATATAGTTCACATCACCCATCAACGGCTTTAATGTTAGGAGAGTCTCATTATCATGCACACATTTCAATGTAGAACAAACAAATAACTCAGCGGTTCTCAACCTACCTTTAGCAGCAACCCCCGCAATGACGTCATGATGCCAGCTAGTGCACAGTGACATCACCGCGTCACACATCACGTGATGATGTCATGGATAAATCTCATCCCATTGCACGTCATGTGATGACGTTTGGCCATGACATCATACGCAGGCACCCCTATATAAAGGGACCTGTGTTCGCTTCCAGATTTACAGCGTGATTGGCAACCCCTGTGAGAGTGTCGTTCGACCTTCAAAGGCAGGGGTCAGCAACCTATGGCTCTTGTGCCAGATATGGCTCTTTTGATGGCCATATCGGGCTCTTTTACTGTAACAAGCAGTGCAAGCACCGCTCATTACAGTCTGCCAGGAAGCACTGTAGAGAGAAAGCTCTTTCAGCGCTTCCGGATTGTTAGCCAATCCAGAGCCGCTGATGTCACCGGCTTCTGGGTTGCTAGCGAATCAGGAGCCACTGACGTCACCGCAAATCTGGATTGCTAGCCAATCCAGAGCACTCCAGATTCAAAAGGGCTGAGGGAGTCGCACATATATGGCTCCCTCAACCCAAAAGGTTGCCTGCTCAAAGGGGTTGTGACCCACAGGTTGAGAACCGCTGACATAACTGAATAATTTGTGTGTCTCTGTGACCTCTTAATAATATTCTATATCCATCCTAGTTGGTCGGTACTGAGCATATAAAAAAGTAAAAAAGCATACATATCTTGCAATGTACAATAATTTAAAAAGCCCATGAATCATAATATACCTAATTCTGTATTTTTTCTAGATATAATAAAGCAAAATGTCCATATTTCAAATGCAAGATTTTTAATTTAACTTACAGTCTCCAACTGATCCATAAGTTTAGAGAGGAATTTGCGACACTCTGGAGTTTTGCTATCAATCTTCATTCCAGTTTGCATGGCATACAAACGGCCTGTAAATTTACAGAGGCAGAAAAAGATATCAAAATGATGTAGATTTTTATACCAATAGTTTTACAAACAAACAAAGAAATTAAACAACATCAGCAGTAAAGTTTGTCATACATGGTGCAGTTTCCCCTTGATCCGATCATTAGGCATGGGAGTAAAATACCATACCTCTTATTCCTTTAGCATTTTGGACTTGTATATAATTCTATAACTGAAATTATTTAAAGATTTATTTTCCTTAGAGTGTTAGAAGCACAAGTTCTATGTCATGTAGAATGCATGCCTCAGACTTGACCCCACTTATTTTTATATTTTTATGACCTGCATATGCTCAGTGAGAAGGTATAGAGGTTTACTGTTTAGGGAACAAGGCAAGCTGTCAAGTTGAATAGCTAAGGCAGTGATTGAAACAAGAAGATGGAGGTTCCTGTTGTCTAAAGCTTACTATCTCAATGCTAAATACTGTAAGTATATAATAAAGATGTTAAGTCTACTGAACCCTGAGCCATTGTGCTGAATTGTATCAGTAGTCACTATACTAGGATATTATTTATACACTATGAAAGTATCAATGGATGCAGGAGAGTGCTGACATGTAAGGACTTTGCTTTCTTTCCATTATATTAGCAAAAATTTCACATTATTATTACATAAATCAAATATAATGTAATCCTAAATATCCATGACTAGGTCATATATTTGACACTAACAACTTGTAGACTGCTTGCAGAAAGCCAAAATCAAGTGTCTCACGCTGCTGATCTCAAAACTCTAACAAAAAGTCATAAAAATTACCTTCTTGGTCACTATGGAGCACGCTTGGTTAATGTTTTAAAAACCAAGATCTAAATTCTGGTGACAGCTTTTCTCTGTCCTGTTACACAAGTTGCCACAGCTCACAAGAATTTCCTCTAAACCTTGATAAAGAGAAGTTTGGAACAAAGAAGTTACAAACAGAGTGAAAATGCACTGTCACAAACAGTACTTTGGCTGGTTCCATGTATTCAGAAGAAGGGACCAAATGTTCTGATTGTCCATTCTAGACTGATTACTTGAAAGCCTGCAGACATGAGAACTACTCTGTGTTTAGTTTTGGTTTTGAGCAATACATAAAACTGGATCTTACCAATTATTTTAGTAATAAAGAATGTATTAAGATAAAATTATAAAGAAGAGAAAGATGGCCACAGTTTTGTAGGTTTTATCCCCATGTCTGGCTATGGTATCTTCACATATGTGTTGGCATGACTTGCAGTGTCGATCTTTTTTACAAGGTTTTGTTCCAAACCGGTTGGAATCCATTTTAACCTAAGCAAACACTCAATTAATAACCTAAAAATTAAAATACTAAAAGGGAACTTTAAAAACACACTAGAAAGAAAAACTTTTGAACTCAAAATGATAATACGTTTTAATGCCAAAAATACAGGACTCAATGTAGATCTTGGATTTCTGTCTCACTAACATAACTTTATATAATGGTAAAGTATGTATTTCTCTTTGTGTGCTTTGAAGCTGTAATGGTCTCTATAACTAAAATTCCCCCCTCCACCTCTATCTTTTCCTAGCAGTATTTGACCCCCGATTGCTTTACGCTGCAATTATTTGTTTATGTGAATATGTTTTTTCTTACCTGTTTCTCAATCTCACTATCATACTTTTATATTATGGATTATACATATATATTATACATACTGTACATTTTGTTTTATGTCTACTTTTAAACCATGAGTTTCTCTGTAACAAGGAATTCAACCTCCAACCCCCTCAGAACAAGTATATTTACAACTGTTTTCTATAGCCCGTTATCTCAGTAGAATATATTCTTTCACTCTTGTCTTCATTTAGTATTGCTTTGAACCAACCTGATGAAGGAGAATTAACCCTCTGAAGGCTTGTTTATTTAAAAAGACTGTTAGTCCAATAAAAAAGGTATCACAAAATACTGCAATACTCACTTGCTTTGCATCTGTGAACTAAACACAGATGCTCGTGACACTCCTCCTGGGCCCGGCTTCTTCCCTCCTCCCGGCAATGATGTCAGTTCCTGTGAGAAGCAGTGGCAGCCGGGCCGAGGAGGAGGTAGGTAAGGAGAGGGGACTATAAGATAGCGCCCCTATCCTCCTACCTGTAGGTCCGGCATTTGCCGGTACGCCATACCGGCGCGTACCGGCACAAAAAAAGCCCTGGCTCTATATAAGGTAAGTATTTTAACACTGCTTTTTTATTTTTTTTGCTTTAGTTCTCCTTTAAAGCTACACCCATTATAATCAATGTTCATAATCATTCTTCCCAAATACAGACAGAATTATTCCCCCAAGTAGTTTTCTCACAAGTGCAGTGCCTGTTATTTTTCAATTGGCTGTGCAGCAGTGACATCATTAGTCATTGCTCACTTACATTTGATAAGCTGTATGCCACTGACATTCCAGGTAGTTTATTAATTCATCTCTACAATGTAACAAATTTACAACCAATCTGGATGCTTACAGAGGTTGTAAACTCATGGAGCTATTTGCATTACTTTGAGTGCACATGCACAGGACATTGGTCTACTTAACAAGTAACTGAGTGTGTTAGAGTGCTGAATTTGGCAAGATGTAATGCTCCAAAGCTACCAATGGCAAAGTAGAGGGTTGATGGCAGGGCTCCAGTTTGCAATAAGTGACTGTTCATTCAAAAGTGATTATAAAGACTGTGACCAAGTGACAACATGAACTAGAGTGACATAGAAAGGGATGCAATATTCACTTGATACAGTTAGTGGGACATTGTGAGGATGATGACACTGCCACTCACTGATGGGATTAGCATCACTACACATCCTATTATTGTTTGATTGACTATGCCACACAATGCAAAAAAAAAACTGCATCAGATGCTGCTCACTTCTTTGCTATGATAATCTTTGAGTAGTAAATAAGAGTAGCAAAAATTCATGGCAATCAAGAGTGTAGCAACACTTCGACTGTCAAATCTGTGCTTTCACACATAAGCCTCTGAGAAGTTTCTCAGTTATATGAACATATCAGTAAAAACATCACACTATATAATTAACTGTATATGTAAAAAAACATACAGAATAATTGCTGAAAGATTTTACTAGTAAAGACCTAGTAATAAAAAATAAATTATTTTTTTCCAAAATGACCTGTGTACCTCTGAGAAAGAAATGACATAGCCTGCGACCAGCTCTAGAAAAGCCTAAACCTAAATGTACAGTACAGCAAACAGCTGTAAGAGAAACCAGGACCAACCACACAGGTTGTTTGGTACATATAATATTTTTAATATGTACAGGTGCAGCCATATTGCTAGACGTGCTTAAAAATGGAAGCTAAAGGCAAAATATATTCTTTGCTATATAAAGAAATTAACTCTAAAAGAAACCATTTTTTTATTAATGATTCTGTGTTTGTATCCCTTAAAAAAATTAACCTAGCTCTGAAACATCCAAGGAAAAACCTGTTAAAATAAAAGGAGCAACAAAATAAAATCAACACACGAGTGCCACTGGTAATAACGTATTACCCCACACTGGACGAACACATAAAATCATAAAGGAGTTATTAACAAGTGATCAAACCCTAAAAGAAATCTTTCCTGAGCCACCAATCCTGGCATTTAGACAACAACCCAACCTCAGACAAAAATTAATAAGAAGGAAACTCCATACAGATTATAAGGACAATAACACATGAACTAAACCATGTGGGGCATAACACTGAAAGCTCTGTAATAACATTAATAGCTCCTCAATGGTGACTCATCAAAATGGAACCTTCCACATCACAGGATCATACAATTGCACATCCAGCAATGTGGTTTATCTAATAGAATGCAATAAGTGCAGCAATGCAATTTACATTGGTGAAACCAGCCAAAAGCTGCAGAAAAGAATGAATACACAGATACACTATACAACATCACAAAGAGGGAGATCTCTGCGTTCCTGTTGGACATCACTTTTCACAGGCTGAACACAATACCCAGAACATGGAAATAAGGGTACTGAAAGGACACTTTACTGGCACACAAGAAAGAAGAACATCTGAACTTAAAATGATCACATTTTTTGACTCAAACAACTGTGGACTGAATAATGACATTGGTTTTCTCAAACATTATCAGTAAGAACAAAGTTGTATATTAATTCCTCCCCTCATTCTCCTCCTCAGTAACACACTGTGCCCACTCCCCACTAGACTGTCTTAATCCTCCCGTCTTTAAAATCTTTACTCATGCCCTTTAGGCCGTTTATTTTGTCTCCCAATGTTACAAACTGTGCATCCTCCACTACTGTGATTTTAGTACTTTAACACCTCCCTTTTGAATGTTTTTTTTTAAGTCTCTCAATGCATCAGACTTTAAATTTGTCACACACTGTGTATCCTTTAGTAGTGTTCTGACCTCATGAAGAGAGAATATCTCTCTAAAGTTTGTCTTATACAGACATTAGTCCAAATAATGTATCATACAATACTACATTACTCATCTTTCTTACTATGGGACAGGTAGGAAATTCACTAGGGACCCCTAAAGGCAAGGCACATTAGGATTAAGATAGTTCTTAGCTGAAATGCAAAGCAATTTAAATTGATGATGCAGAACTATATTACGTTCAGTTAGAAGCATGGCTAACAGCATAGACATATTTTATGCATACTAATTCAGAGTGTGCTTCTTTTGGGCAATGATTGTAGGTATTTGATGGTTCATCTAAAATCAAAGTAGGCTTTGAAGGATAATAGTATGGTGGGGTAACCATCCCGGGGGGAACTAAGATAATCCGACTGTCCTGAAGCAGTACTTCCTTGCTGGTTTTAGCATGCAAGAAATGCTTAGAGAGGCAGCCATCCAACCAGCAGTCTAATTACCAGAAAAGGAAATGAATAGGTGTCACAGTAATTATTCACTCACAAGCACTAATTGGCTCAGTGCTCCATGGCACTAAAAGTGACAGAAGTTTTAAAAAGAACTCACTATTATTTGTGACTACGACAAAATCTATTCCTATAAAAGCAGCAGGCAACTTTTTTCAGTATACTTCCAGCTTTTAGCAACTGCACGTGATGTATGTATTTAAGAATCACGTCCTTGAAATTAGTGATGCCAATCATTACTATCAAAGCCAAGTAAAGATGAGCATCTGTTGAATCCTTTGATACACTTAATAACATGTAACTGTATAGTCATAATTTGTTTTGCCTCTGCATGTTTCTTCAAGAAATTAAACATAGTCATTACAACTGTACCTCTACCACTACCTAAGATACCAAAGACTGCTTGTCCTGTACAGAGGAATTTGATGTAGTCAGTTCCAAGAAACTTGCTGATTACAGACCCTCAACGATGGCATTAGTGACGGCAAAGATAGATGAATATACACACTGTGTTTGAGGTTTGTGATGTATGGATAGTGGAAAGTTCAAATATACTATTATATACAATATTAAATTTACTCAAATCCATTTGAAAATTTAAAGGAGCGATTGATAACAAAGCAATCAATTAAAGAAATTAAAGCAGGCAGCTTATTTCAACAGATATTTTTTAAATCATGCATCATTTTTAAAGTAGGATGGTGCAGTCATTGGTTTTTTTCTTATAAATACCATAACTCTAATTATCTAAATAAAATGTTTCCTATGAGTTATTTAGCCAGAAACAGATCAAACATTTATGTAACAAAAAAGACTTCAGAACTGCTTGACTTGACAGCTGATAACCCAAGATCACTGACAAATTGGCTACAGATCCCACAGTCAAATTGTTTTTCCCAGATTCAAGGGGGTTATTCACTAAGGTGCGAATTTGACTGTTGAATTCGCAAACAGCAGATTCCCATAGCAAATCTGCAATAATTTCCCTGTTGTAAAGTCATGACAATTTTTCAATGTTAAGATTGCAAAAATCTTCCCATAATAAAGTCGCGATTGCAACAATATTTTAATTATAAAGACGCGACTGTGACAGTAGCAACCTATTGCGACTCTCTTTATCTGGCGAATTCCCACCTATACGCAACAATTCGGACTTTAGTGAATAACCCCTCAATGTTCTGAACAATTGCCCCAATGATCGATCAGTTATTAAGGCAGTGTACACAATCATTCAAGCTACAACTTCTATCATTGACAGACCAGACTTACTACTCTGAATGATAAATCCTTACCCAACAGATTGCTGGTAACTTCTGCCTCAGGAGACTTGCAACTTTCTGCATACTGTATTGTACTGTTTTAAATACATTTATGAAGTTAGAAGCTATATGAATCTACATCTTATAATACAAAATATGTTTATACATTTTGCATCGACAAATATGGGAAGAAGTATTGTTTTTGATGACAATACGTTTGGTAAATACCCAACAGTCTGTTTTAATGTAAGCTTTAAATCACTAAACACTAAATTAGAAAATGAACTCGCAATGAACTATAGCATCTCCTTACCGTTATGCTAAAAATAAGTTGAAAAGCATGAAGACAGAGTGCACCCATTATCTGAATATTTATGAATGGAAGCACCCATGTTGTTTGTTTCTACTAAGACATTTTCTGTTGATGCCAAAAGAAACAACTCCATATTCACAAAACTATCTGAGGTTCTCTTTTTAGCACAAGGGATGCATTAATTCTTGCACATCACAGTCAACATTTCTGGTAGGATATTAACAGAGACTAGCCCAAAAAATGCAAAGGAAAATATCTTCCCAAGGTTTACAAAATTAGTTATTATGATCTAAATTCTGATTCTAGACACTACGAAGGTATGGAAACATTTTACATTTCTATAAATATTCCAACGTATCATTTAACTTATTTCATTTCGGCTTGTTTTTCAGCACCTCTGCTCCTTTAATTACCTCAACACCAAAATCTGAACCATTAATCCAGAGATTTAATAGAAATACATGTATGTTTCCCTTTCAGGCGTTAATAGCACCTATAATTTAAGAGCAGGTGAGCTGAACTACAAACTGGTGCCATCATACCACAAAGTCTTAGAAATAAGTCTTATGTTTTGAAGCCTGCTATTAAAGGATTAGTGCTAAAATACAGAGAAGGCACCACATAGAATAAACTGTATTATAAGAATAGTCTGCTTCATTTCAAGCTATGTGTAGGAAGATGTATTTCAAGACCTGTATTTTCTTTGAGATGGCAGATTGCTCTGATTTCTCTAGAAAGTAAGAATATATTATGAATACTGAATGAAACTGTTTGACTGGGGATGTCCATATAGATGTAACCCCAAAATGTGGTTTTACTACTTTGACCAGTAACAAGAAAAAAGTTACCTATTCCTACATAGTACTTGTTTTCTGTTTGCTTTGCTTTTTTCCTTTACATGAACAAAGCCTTGCGTAGGTCCATTGCTTGCTATAGAATAGCACGTATTTATGAAGTGTTTTAGCCCCATTTATAAAAAAAAAAAAAAATGGCTATTGTCCGAAAAACTACACAAAGCTATCAAGATCAGAAAAGTAACTTTAAAGATGATATATTTTTTTTTATATTCCAGGAGATTGTGTGTACCATCTGTGAAACTGGAGCAGAAAGCACAATAGGTTAAAAGAGGTACAGTTACTACCAGACAGGATGCACACATATCATTCTACAACTGGTTGTATTAGAGGCAATGCTAGCCCTTTGTAACAGAATACCATAGGGAAAGTAATGGTATACAGCATCCTATGAAAGGTATGCTATTGTTCTGCAGGGTGTAAAATGCAATTCAAATTTAGTTTTTGTATTTTTATTATTATTATTATTATTATTAAACCTGGAAATTATATTAGTTATACTATACTTGGAGAGAGCTTTACAGATTTTAGATATATGCCAAGTCATACATATCAACACAGACAATACTGTATATACAGTATATAAAAATCTATACACACATATACACACACACTATGCAGATTTTGTATAGCCTACCCCCAACTCCTCCTACTTTTATGAAAAACTAAAATGTTCTGCTCTCTGGTGGTGCAGGTAAGTGAATGAGAGCTCAGAGGAGGTGTGGACTAGTGAGATTTTTCTCATATGCTACATTCAACAGAAAATAATGCAAACATCCCACAGTTGTTGAAATGAAATGAAATATCTTACTGCAACATCAAAACATTTTTTTTCAGTGGGGTAGGTTAGAATATACAGTCCACAGGAATGTACTGTATTTGTAAAGTGCATTGTATTTTCAAACAGGAAAACAGCTCTTGGAGCTCGATAAGGGTGTGCATGAAGAATTTGGCGAATTTGTTCTGTGTATGCCGAGTAAATGTGTATAAAGTATTGACAGAATTCAGAAAACAAAGGAAAACAGCATCTGCTGTAAAGAGTGGCTGTTCACAAACTAAGCAAACTGTAGTAGTATCTAGTGGACAGTAAAAGAACTATATTGCACTAATGTATAGCAACTGCAGAATTTATTACACACCATATTTATACCTGTACATACATAATATATACTGCAGCTTGTTCAAAACGACTACAATTCTCATGATGCCATGTCACCCACAAAAGGATATTATAGTGGAAGAAGAACCAGTTGGTGATAATTTGTTCATTTGTTTCATTTAAAATTATGTGCCAAAGAATACCATATTTCAGAAATTGCAATGGTTAATTCCTACGTTTTTGGTAAGATAGAAACTGATGCAGACATAGGGGGTTATTCATCAAAGTCCGAATAGTCGCGTTATGGTGCGAATTCGCGT
>WMED01018114.1:0-12801 GCA_019650415.1 Pipa parva | reverse complement strand
TTTTATTTACGATTTACACAACGTGCCAACTTTTCTGATTTTGGGGTTTGTAATTTTGACACACCAAGCTCAAAATGTTGTCCATCACTGCCTTATTCTGTCTCTGCATATCCACCTGACCCTTCCCAGTTCACTTTATTGTTATTTGGGAATCAGCAAGACTATGATCTGATTGAGGATCCCAACTTATGTCAAGTGATCATGTTTCTTCCTAGTAACCAGTGGACTGGAGATGACCTCATCTAGAAAAAAGTTGAGGGAGACTCTTTTTTCACATTTTTGCAATTCACTAAGACCAAAGACAGCAAAAAACAAATAATTCACTAAAATAACATTCTCTTAAGGAGTAAAAATATTAACTTCTTATATTGATGATAATTCCTATATAGGGTAGTTCATCTCTGTTTTTAATAACCTCATTTGGCTTATTTTTCCCAGCTAACCTTACATGCTGCTCTCTTTAATGTGCTTGATCCAT
The DNA here is from genome assembly GCA_019650415.1 of Pipa parva. Classification (NCBI taxonomy): domain Eukaryota; kingdom Metazoa; phylum Chordata; class Amphibia; order Anura; family Pipidae; genus Pipa; species Pipa parva. Next base: position 12,323 of record WMED01018114.1, on the reverse strand, counting down.
ACAGCTATAGCGGACATCTGACCTTCCTAAACTCAGAGAATAACATTCAGTTATTCACTAAAGTCCGAACTGTTGCGTATAAGTGTGAATTCGCCAGATAAAGACAGTTGCAATAGGCTGCTACTGTCACAGTCGCCTCTTTATAGTGAGAATATTGTCGCAGTCGTATCTTTATAATGAGAATATTGTCGCAGTCTTAACTTTAAAAAATTGTTGCAACTTTACAATGGGGAAATTGTAGCGGATTTACGATGGGAATCCACGGCGAATTTGCACCTTAGTGGATAACACTCTTATTCTTTTAGTGAACTAACAAATTAACCAAAAAAACTCACACACCTTTTTCAGCCAGCTAAGGCATACATTTGGCAGTTACATTATAGGGAGTAATTCAGCAAACTGCGAACTTCCCTCCCGATCCTTCGCATCAGCTCGCCGAGACTGTTACGCGCTCGCTGATGTCCTACACGCGGACTTGCCGAGACTGGAATACCTTTTAAAGCATTCGCTGATGTCCGCGTGTAGCACATCAGAGATCGCGTAACAGTCTCGGCGAGCTGATGCGAAGGATCGGGAGGGTAAGTTTGCTCTTTACTGAATTACCCCCATATATGTATGTATAATTTTATTTATAAAGCTCCACAAATTTACACAAAGCTGTGCAATTCGGCATTACATTAAAATGTTATTAAAATTCTGATGCAGACCATAACATTTAAAGGCTCATTCAATTATTTTATTTTATGGTCTTTCATGTATCTTTAGTGTTAATAAACTTTATTATTATTAATTTCTCTGTATTTTGTCATTTTCTCTACTTGTTCACAAATCTACTGTCTCACACAGAAATTTATGCCAAAACACTTAACTACAAATTCCAATACACACACAGATTTTGTAACCTGTGCACACTTAGATACATCCATACAAGCATGCAGCTATGCACAGAGACACAAACTTTCTTACACACACAACACAGTTCTTGGCCTTATTCATTAAAGTGAGAATTTAACTGTCATTCTGAATCCTCTCACCCTATTCACTAAGTGGTGGATTCCCATAGGTTTATTGCATAGTGTGATGCAGTCAGACAGATAGTAAGAATCCTGCTATCAACCCCCTTATTTGCCACTTCGATCTGGCAAAGTAAAACTGGCAAATTCAACACAGTATTCCGATGTTTAAAGAATAGACTAATTACATGCAAACCTGCGCACAAAGTGATGTGAAGAGCTCCGTAAGTTTGAGCAGTAGTAAGTATCTGAATTGGTAACGAATTCGCCACATCTCAGAGATTGATGAACATGTAATGATTGGGAAGTGGTGAATGGAAGTGAATTCTGATCTGTAATAGACTGTTCAGACTTTTATGAATAAGCCCCAAAGTCTCTAACTACATCCCAACACATGATCAGACCCCATAAGCCATATGCACAAACACCCCTTCAGATTCACAGACACACAAACATCTATACACACAGAATCAAGTGATAATATATAAGAACAAACCAATAAGCACAAACATTTATACACAAACTGGCACCAACACACACACAAACAGAAATAAGTAACATATACACACACATTTAACTATAGCACCTGTTAGCAGCAGCAGCTATTGCTCTAATACAGGGCACTGATGTCACACATATTAGGAAAGAACTCCAGGTGTTATTGCTTTGAAATAATGTGCCAAGGCTTCAGGGGAAAAATGCTTTGTTTCCATTCCAGCATATAGGCAGGGAAAATTAGGAAGGCTCTGGAATTTTACCATTTTCTTTTGTGTGTAGTTTATTAACTTGCAGGCACACAGAAAATAGCTTGTGCAAGTTTCACAAGCTGTGAAGGAGCGCCCTCTGTTAGTGGCATAATGTAATAACACTGAACTGAGGTCTAATTATTATTCCAGCTGTGGTTCAGTAACCTGTCCTGTTCATCAAGCATGATTACAATTCTTTAATCACAATCACAATTCCATATTGTGGAATTTGTTGGGAAAGTAAATCCAGCAGTATGTACAGATATTGTATTAAGACTCCAGCCTACAATGCTAATTGTCAGTCCCAAATGCCTCTTTGGTTCATTTGTACAGATATCCCAATTAGTTTGTATAGAGGTGAGGCAAGGAAGTTCACAAAAGTGCGATTTAAAAAAAAAAGCTGTTGTTTGCATACAGGAACCAAAGCTTCTTAGAAATTATCTTCAATATTTAGCTGTTCCAAAAACAATTGGTTTTGTTAAAGGGACAAACAGCAGAAATAGTTTTATTTTTGTACAGTGACATGTCCTTGTAATTGTAGATTTCAGTTTTAGAATCTGTTTTTTGCTATGAGACAGCGTTTCTTAAAATAGGTTTATCATAACAGATTACATTTCATTGTAAATCTCTCTCAGATCTCTCTCTCTATATATATAATATACGTATATATGATGATGATAATCTGTTCAGTCACAGCCGACTCTCGGTCACTCATGGATCATTGTTCTCCACGCCTTTCTGTCTTTCACCGCTTCCTCCAATTCCACAATTGGCATATTCATTGTTATCGTGATTGTGCTGAGCCATCTTGTTCTTTGGCAGCCTCTTCTCCTTTTTCCACTGACTTTTCCGAGCATCACTGACGTTTCCAAGGAATTAGCACGCATCACATGGCCAAAATATGGGAGGAGTTATATAAATATGGGAGGTAATTCTGCCTTCTAATGATGTTTTCGTTTTGACGCAGTCCAAGACTGCCTTGTTTGTCATCATGGCAGTCCAAGGTAATTATATATATATATATATATATATACTGTATATATATATATATATATATATATATATATATATATATACTATATACATATTTACCAAAACCATTTTGAGCATATTGATTAATTTCATCCTGTTTCACTGTCAATTTTCATTTACCTGTACTTTTTCATTCCCCTGATTTATAAAGGATTCATTAAAAATGTTTCCCCATTGAAATAAATGATTATAAATAAATATAAATCAGTTAAAAGTGGAACACTCTGCAGTATTTTTGTATTATGTCCTATTATCCCTTTTTTAAGGTGAAATCTTATTCAGCTATGGCTAATAGACATGACCAACCCCATAGGGCAGGGTTCAGCAACCTATGGCTCTTGAGCCAGATATGGCTCTTTTGATGTCCATATCTGGTTCTTTAACTGTAACAAGCAGTGCAAGCACTGCTCATTACAGTGTGCCGACAAGCGCTGTAGAGAGAGAGCTCTCTCAGTGCTTCCGGATTGCTAGCCAATCCAAAGCCAGTGACGTCACTGGCTTCTGGGTTGTTAGCCAATCAGGAGTCGCTGATGTCACCACAACTCCGGAATTCTGGCTGACGTCACATGCGGCTCCGGTTTGAAAAGGGCTGAGGGAGCCGCACGTATATGGCTCCCTCAGCCCAAAAAGGTTGCCGACCCCTGCCATAGGGTATAATGGGTTTATGCCAGCCTGAGGCAGGTGAATATTTTTTTTATCTTCTTATCTTGGTAAATTGGCAAAAACAGCACGACTGATAAAAATAGGCTGTTTCTCCTGAATTAACTAGTTGAAAAACTTTTTGACCCTAGTAAATATCCTCCATAAGGGCTGTTTACTAAAATCTATTTTTTCCCCTGGTATATCGATATCGGCGATATCGATAATTAGGATGAAAATATCAGTATCTTCGATATCAATATTTACTAAGCCCTTTCTGACTTTTTTCCCTTGAAAAGTGTTCGCTCGATTGAGGGAAGCGAAAACCCATTATTCCCTATGGAGATGGTTCACTAAAATTTTCTAAGTCCTTGTCTGAAAAATCAGAAATATTGATATCGACTGAAAAAAGGGCTCCATTGACAGCAATGTACACTGTAGCAGTATTAATGTAGCGATATTAAATCGATATCGATAAATTTTATGCGCCATTACTTAAATGAAGGGAAATTGAAAATGTGGTAGAAATAAAAAAAAATGGCAAAACTAATTGAATTACTGCAAAAGACTTTAGTAAATACTCCCCTTATATAGTGTGTACAGCAAAAACATAAAGTAAATACCATTTTCTGCCATTATACAGTTGCCTTATTTCAGCTCACAGGGTTGCATTAATGAAAACAATGTTTTCATTTTAGCAATGTAACCTAAATCAGGCTACATATGTCTATTATAAATACAGCCTGAGCCAGCTACAAGTAAGTACACGCAGCAGTAAAGTGAGACTGCATAAATGGCAATCACACTGCAGCTCTGACAGAAAAACCTTTTTAAAAAGGCTGCTTTTTCTTTTTTTGCAGAGTTTTCAAAATTAAGATGTACATGCTGGAATGGGCATGAAACCTGTGCAGTTGTACAAGGAGCTGTTTATGGGGGGGGGGGGAAGCTGATATACCATTAGATACAAGGATAGGTACTTCCAATGCAATAGTTATACCTGTCAACTCTCAGGGTTCTACCCAGGTCTTAGGGTCTATAGCCAAATTCTCAGGGTCAGACACCCTAATGCTTCACTTCAGGTTAAAAGCATTATTAAAGGATATTCCTTTGTTTTAATTTAAGGAACAATTAAACTGCTGATAATGTACTAGTCACATGCAATCATCAAAGCACCAAGGCCCGGGCCACTAGCTGTTTAGTAGCTGAGCTGTTTTTAATTAGGCTTATTATTGTCTATGGCACAAAACAAAGTGGTATGTGTGGTTTATAGGAAACCACATTATTTTATAGGCTACAATGTTTTCCATTTTCCAGCTCAGCTATAAAACAGCCAGCGGCCCGGGCCTTAGTACTTTGATGACTGCATGTGACTAGTACATTATCAGGAGTTTAATTGTTCCTTACATTAAAACAAAGGAATATCCTTTAATAATGCTTTTCATTATGTTCCATAAAAGCAGAAATAACTATTGGATGAGCAAAACAAATACTGCCCACATGTCACATAAAGCCCTCAAACTGCTTTCTGGAAAAAAAATACAACCTACTGTATACTGAGGGGAGGTGCCAGGTTCCCATGAGACCTGAAACACAGAACAATAGTCACTGCAGCATATTAAAAATGAGACCGCCATTACCAGTCTTTTACTGGTGTAAGCCTCTTTTTATAGAAACATTTCAATTTGAGGGTTGGAAAAACCAGAGGCACAGGACATAAACCTGGGCCCGACTCACACAGTGGTTTTGCCAGTGGTAAGCTGCAATGATCTATGAGGCATCTCTCATTTTGTTCTTCTCCTTTAATTCACAAAATCGCATGAACTGAAAGAAGATGTATAGGTTACAGAAATATTGGTTTTATAACCCAAATTTACCGTTCTCAACTGTATAAGAAAAACACATTTGAAAGTAACATTTAAAACCCATGAGATGTTCTTAAACAGCATAAAACATTAGCTATTTACCTGAAAAGGGTTAAGGGGTTTATTTATGTACGGGTGGCAAATTTTTAATTTTTATTTATTTTTGCCTTTTTTTTTTTTTTTTGCACAGCCTATTTAATTTTAACCAGATCTGATCTACTGATCTACTACTGCAAGGAAACAATATAAACTATAGAAATCTATACTCATTTCTGCAGGACAAAGAAGGAGCAATTGTTGTTCCCTACATGAGAACCATGAGCTGGTACCTCCCCCTCCAAAAAATGCCCAAGATGCAGTGGACCTAAAAACTTGACCTGCACTTTCAAAAACCACACCATCAAGTTTTTATTAAAATCATCTGCCAATTTTGAATTTGCCATAGTATAAACATTTATCTTAAATTCATTTCATAGCAAATAGCACTGAAATTGGCTAAGTGGATGTTTATGCAACATAACCAATATGCCTAATATTAGGGAGCATTTTTTCAGAAGGAGTTTATGATCTGGTCAGCTTTTAAAGGACCAGTAAAACAGGAAAAATAAAAAATCCCTATTTGGATAAGCATGGCAGTTATTTAAGCACTATTAAAAATGTTATCTTTGATGTTGACTTCTCTCATGAATTTTATTGCTTTCTGTCTGTCTTTTATCTTTACTGATTGCAGCTATGTTGTATGTATTGGTTACGTAAAGCCCATCCAATCTTATCTTCTAAGGAACATTCAATAGTACATAGCCAAGAAGTGCCACAGAAAGCCCAATTTTAAAGTTAAATATTATACTTTCTAGACTAAATTTAGAATTGTTTATAAGTATAAATTATATATAGTAATTATAATTTCATTTGGGGTATTTCCATTTTTGGGGTTACTGTCATTTACTGTAATGGAAACCTCAATACCAAAACCAAATTTGTATCCATCATACAATAGCAATAAGGGAGTCATCCAATCAGTTCCAACCTCATAAGGCTAGATTCACACTGGCATTTTTATGTGTATATACGCCGCGCATGAAAACAAAAAAAGCCATGCCATGTAAAACTATGGACTTGCTTTGTTCCAGCCACACTAATGTATGATGTTCATATGCTGCATACAGAACGCAGGCCTTTGCATTTTTTACCGGCGTATATACATCGCGCACAAAATGCGGCCATATAGCAGGAACCACAAATGCAAAGGGAGCATTCACATTGCATCGGGTCCTACAACAGGAAAGTCCCTCTAGAATATGTGATGACCTGAATTTGCCGGCATATTTTCGGAAGGAACTTACCTAAAATACGCTAGCGCAATTATGCTAGTGTGAACCGGGCCTTATGCAGCAGGACAAAGACCCACCAACACAAATCCAAGGTCATAAAGGTCTATCTTTAGTGTAAAAAAACAAAGAGCCCTGATCTCACCATCAAGGCTAGGCTGTCTGGGATTACCTGCAGAGGCAGAAGCAAACAAAACAAGGGGGTCATGTTTGCCGAGATATACGGTATTTAGCTATACTACACATATGTACAAATCAAAAAGGGCAATGTATAATTCAGTGTTAATGGAAAAATGAAGTAAACAGTTTGCTCGTATATGTGTAATATCTAACAATTATGTAAAAAAACAAAGTTATGCAAACAGCACTGCAAGCATGAAGCAAACTACTTTTATTTTTTTGTGTATTTATATACAAAACAACACAATAAAGCCACTACTTGTTGTACTAGACTCCTTTAAACACCTTTCAATGAATGAGACTGGAAATAAAGCACCCCCTACTGTTAAATATCTTGTTTACTAAACATCATTCAGCACTTGCAGTTGTGTGTTTTTTCATCTTCTGTTGCATACTTGTATAGCTTTATTATAGTTTTGTTTTGCTTTGATTGTTGCTTTCTTTTTGCTCAGTAGTAAAAAATCAACTTTCTTTTTTTTTTTATAAACTAGCTGGAGAAAATATGGCAGATTTCTCAAAGTCCAAATCAGTGTGTAATAACATCATTTTTTCTGCTAGCATTTTTTTTTTAAATACTGTTAGTTTGGTAATAAAGCTTTTGCTGCATATTTACTAAAGGGGCAAATCCATTGAAAAGTATTTTGTCCGAGTGATTTTAATACCTTAGCACATTTTAAACCGTTTTTCCCTATTTTTTTTCTTTAGATTCTGGGATTCTTTAACCATGCATTTTCATTACTAGAGTGTTTTTTTTACCATACAATCAAACACATTTCGAGAAGTCAAGGCTTCACAACACGTTGAAAACAATGAAGGTGGGCAAAGTTGTCTCTGTTAAAAATCCAATTATTTTACAGTTATTTATAAAATAGCCCCCTCAAAATGTTGTCTCATACTGGCCTCAGCTATGTCATTTTGCTTAAATCATTTTATTAAATGTAAATATTTAATTGTGCCACAAACCTGTTTCCTACACAGCAGTATTCAGCAAAATCAAAATGTATGTTGTTAATAGAGTTTCATGGTAAAGTGGTTCCCTAATCCAGATTAGGTGAAATCTATATACTTTCTAAGGAAAAGTTATGCAGTGAAAAAACACAGAGGTTAAAAAAAATCTGAGGTTTAATAATTATTGCAGGACATTAAAGAGAGAAGGAGAATTACGAATTGTAAACCAATTATCTACCCAGTAATTACTACTGCAGTTTTGGTGTAGAATAGAAGGATCAGGCTCTGCCCTTATTTTCCTACTTACATGGAAAATATGACCTTATATTTACTGACACTTAGCAAAACTGACTAATACAATAACTACAAATGTAATGCAACAATAAAAGTTTGCTCTACTTGCTAATATTCTATTGATGTAGCCTGAACTTAACAAGCAGTTTTATGCCAACTCTAGGTATTGTCCCCTGGGCACAGTCTAGTAGTTCATTTAGGTCAGAAATACTTCAATTACTTTTCCATGTAGCAAACAGTCCAAGTCAACATTTCCAAAACAATGACTGTAGGAATGAAATTTGAAATTGTACATTAAGCATGTTTTTACACAAAGCAAATTAAATACACAGACCTAATAACTTTCTGGGTTTCCCCCAGAGACTGGGTTTGTAAAGTAAACAATGGGTCTTGACGAAAACCCTCAAACCCTCAAGTTCTTCACTCCTGGGCAAAAATGGAGTAACTCCTCCCCTTCCTGCCCAAACTACACCCCTTTTAGTACCCAAACCTACCTACTGCAGTTCCACTTCATGCTGACATGGATTATGTCATTAAGCCCCGCCCAATACACCCATTCCCAGTAAGAAGGGAAGTTCCATGGCACAAGGCCCTAGATGTTGCCAGGTATGTAAATACAAGTTACAAATAAATCATAGAACCTGTACTTGTACAATAAACAAGTGTCTGCAGTAATTAAACCTTACTGAACAAGGCTTGTTGGGTAATACATGCATTTCTTCCACCTATAGAAGATTATTTAAAACATATATATATATATATATATATATATATATATATATATATATATATATAAATACACACATTCTGCATGCCATTGATCCTTATGCATAGGGAAACTTTTATTCCTGATTTTTTAAAATCATCTTGTGTTGTTCTTCTCTTTACTATCTGAAGCCATTTTTTATCTTTTTGGTGCACACTTGGCATTTTGTCCTAGTTTTCCGGCATGTAGTGTGATGCATGGGTTATCACTTGTAATTGCCTCCCATATTGCTGTGAGTGTTAAATCATAAAAATGATGTATTTTCTCTTGTTCACAACAATATCCATACACTAAAATTATATCCTTTCCTTTGAGCTGCATTTTAAGTTGGTTTTTAACTGCATATAGTAAAACGGAGACCAAAACATTCAGGAGTAGCTTAGACTTATCTAATTTCCCATATAAAAACAATAGAAAGAATGGCGGTTTGTTTACTTATCAGAAAAACATGGCTGCAACCTGTAAAAATTAAAAAGCAATAAACACACACAAAAAAAATACAAATCAGGAATTATTTTCAAAGATAACACCTTTGCAAGAACTATACAGAAATAAGTTCTTTGCCACAAAAATGGAATTTCCTTTCTGGTACTACTGGTCCTTTAAGTTGAAATGGCTAGACCCAGTTTTCCATTGTACTCTGCAGATTAACAATACAGATGATTCCACTTATATAAAGAGAAAGGGAATGTAAATTCAAATGTTAATTCTATTTAATTTTTTTTTATCACAAAACTAATGGTTATAACATATTGCTATTGTTTTAGTTTTCATGAAAATGCTTTGCTTATAGCCTGCAAACAGACAGAATGCTCCCTTAGGATAATAGCACTGTATGCATTTTTTTGTTGCAGTGTGCTACTCATTTGCAGGGACAAAAAAAAAAAGAAGCTTCAGATCAAACTGTTTGCCTTTTGGCTTGGGCCACACTAGGGATATGTACCACTTCCCTTTACCCTGCTGCCCTTTTTACCAGGGGTTTTGCATAGTAAATAATAGGCTACTAAGTAGAGAGCAATGCTATGCTTCTGCCAGGGGAAAAGTGCAGCATTATAAAATCCTACAGTGGCTCCTGTCTTAACCCAAGGCTTGAGCAGTGAGAAGAGTTAAAATAAGAAGTGTTAGTGAATCTTCTAGTTAAAAGCTCTGTACTGCATATCTCCAGAAGTGTAAGTGAAACCAGTGCAACATAGTAAACTAACTTTGCATAAATGTGCACTTTGGCATTAAGTAAGTGAAATAAGTGTGTTCATGAAATAGTATTATTGTTAAAATCCCAAAGAAAATAGTGACTGTTTTTCTTTGTTCTGTTGTTAAGGCACTATCACCAAATTTGTTTTTGAGGTAATAAAATCTATGTAATTTCACTTGGGACAATTTGTCGCACTCTCCCTTAACTAGTCGCTATCTTATGCTGAATAATAGGCATCCTCAGGGAAACAATTCTTACATCTACTCTTGTTTGGTTTAATTAAAAAACATGTTCAAACATTTGGAGGAAGGGTTTAACAATTTTGCGTCCAGTTCAACAAACTGACGCTTGATATGACTGTTTTAAGCTCTTTTGTTGAAAAAAAGTTACAAAGTCACACAACAATAATCATTACTTTGCCTATTTTTATACGTGTAAGCCCTACAAAAACAAAAGAGATGTTGTTGGTGGTTTAATGTCCCTTTAAAAAAACTAAAGTGAAAGCAAACCCTTCATAAAAATAGAATGTATTTTCCCTTGGGAGAGGGCATAGTAAATCCCTGCAAAAGCAGGCTATGAAGTGAAACCACACAATTAACAAATGCAAATAGAAAGGTAACCAAGGATGGTACTGCAGTCCTTGCAAAAGAAATCTGTTGTGTCAAAAACCTCATTTATTATTTTAGTATAAGTGTGGTAATTAGCCACAATTAGCTGTTACTCATAGTATATAGTAGAAGGGAAACAAATAATATGTTTTTTTCAAAGTGCTCCCAGATTCATCCATGGGTCCTCCCAGCATTCAAATTCTAATATCCAAGATCGAATTTGTCTGTGACACTTTCTAACCTAATTCACATGCATTATCTTATTTAAAAGGACCACAGCCTGGATGTTTAAATTATTGTGGTTTCACATTACAGTTCAATTTATCATCCACGCCAACATTTCCCTTTAAAGATGGAGATATAAAAATAATGCAGTGTGTAAAATAGTGCTAAAATCTACTGAGACCTGCATTAGGTAGATTTTGTATGCCTCCCTCTTTTGAAATGTTAGCATGCACGCTTTAAAATCAAGAGGAAGCCAGAAATAGCCATGACCACAGCTTTTTTACAAGCACGACTATAAGGACAATTACTTAGGGGGATATTTATAAAAATGTAAAAAGTTTTCTCCTGATATGTTGATATCGATGTACCTTTAATTAGGTCAAAAATCACTGATATAGATATTTATTAATCCCTTTCTGACCTTTTTAATCACTGCAAAGGGAAATACCATTATTCCCTATGGAGATGGTTTGGAACATTTTTTCCTAAATCGCCATCGAAAATATCGATGGAAAAGTAACTCCATTGAACGTAATATAAAGTGTGGCATTGATTGATCTTTTTCAATATCGATTAATTTTATTCGCTATAACATAAATAGAGGGAAACTGAAAATGTGGCAAAAATAAAACAGCAATAATGCGGTGAAAAGTGGCGAAATGGATCTAATTGCAGCAAATGGGTCAGGAGGAGCTTTATACATTTACCCCGTAAAATCCACACTAACTGTGGGTAGGAAACAGAAAAAAATGACAAAGCATGTATTGTAAATTGTATCAATGACCCATATAAAGATGGTTTGCAATATCATTTGTGATTGTAGCAAAATTCACGCCTAGGTTGGATTTTATACTATTTCCCAGATCTAAAACATCAGTGTATTTAGGAATTACATATAATCTCATTTTAATAATATCTGCATGAAATAAGTCACTTGGCAATAAACCCACAAGGCCACTCATTTGTGACCTGCATTTTCCAGCTTAAAATGAATAGAAAGAGGACACACTGCAATCAGATGAGTGTTCCCTTTAAAGCCTCAGACCGTTATAGTCTGTGTTTGCTTTAATTACTCTGCACGTTTCATTCCTTTAGAGTCGCATCTCCTGCTTTACACCCTTCTGTCCCCTCTTGCATTAGTTTGTCAGGCCTTTTTATACCAGGTCAGCCGACATCTTGAAGTAATCACGAGCTGAGGAGAGCTCGTCCCCTTGGCATCTCAGGTTAAATAAGGAGCTGTAGGAAAATATGGTAAAGGGCCATTACTGGAAACCTGAGCCGCCTTCATCAGAACTCCAATTGCCATCGCATTAGGATTGATTAGAGACCAGCGAGTACCGTAATGACCCGGGGATAGGGGCAGCTTGGGACTGCTTAATGGGTAAAGTCTTACAAGGGTTAAGAGTTTTATGTTACCAGTAGAATTCCTATTTGTGTGCATATTTATCCGAGCAAATCAGATATCCGGGGGGATAATGTAACTGAGAGGG
>WMED01018113.1:0-12803 GCA_019650415.1 Pipa parva | reverse complement strand
ATCTTTTAACAAGCATGTAATCCAAATGACACAGATGGTGACAGTCCAACGCGTTTCATTGCTTACCACAACTTCATCAGGGACCAAACAGTGAGTCACTGGGTTAAAAAAACCTTGTTTATTTTATTGGACGTTTGGGTCTTTCTATCTATTTGATTAATAACGTTTAATGCACTATATAGTGTTTTTGTTTGCGCCCCTTTCTTCAGGTAGCCAAGGCTACGCTTTTTTCATCATTCTCATCAGATATAACGATGAACCATTTCAAACAGGTCTGTCTTTTGCATTTGTGAACAGATATTCCGCTTCCCACTTTTCTTGAAAGCTTCTGTTTTCCACCTTTTGTTTGGCCATTTTGGAGACAGGTGGACAATGTGACTGGTAGCATAAGGTCGCTAATGAATGTCAATAGAGGAGGGAGGCACTTGTGGATCATGATTGACACACCTACTCACTAGCAGAGAATTCTGGGACTTGAAGTCTTAGCAGTGCATGCACTGTCTACCAGGGAGGAGGGGGAGAAAAATAATTTTTTTCTTGCTGGGCAAATATAATTAACCTGCAGGCCAGATTGTGACACCCCTGGATTAGATGCTAGGAGTTTCAATTCCAAATAACTATTTAAGCCTTATTCATACTACAGTATAGCCATCAGCAAATAGGTTTTGAATCTGCACCCAAATAGGATCATTTTAAAAACTTCAATAAAACCATCTTTGGCTTTTGGCTGCTATGCATTGCTAGAAATGCCAACATCTGCCTCATTTGATATCAGTGGATGGAAATCTAAGAGAGGGGAAAAAAGTCCAAATTGCTCAATAAATTTGTGTGCAGTATGAAAATGGCACCTAATAAAAAGCTTATCAACATATATACATTGACACTTAGCAAAATAGAACGACTAATTCTTACATCTGTTAAATGTGTTGCAGTAGAATCACATTCACTAAATCTAAAAGGCATAATTTATCTTGGGCAGTATTCATTAAAAGCATATTTGCATTTACAGTACATACATCTAGTAGAAAGTTGGCATATTACTTGTCTTGGCATTTTCTACAGACTTAAATGTAACAGTATTGGCCTAAGCCCCAGAGTTGTAGTCACCAGTACTATTCCTGATCCTAATGATTCCCTTTGCATTCCAGCTCTAAAATCATTGTAACACTTTGTACTATTTAAATTAAATAAACCAAAGTTAACCTATATTTATAAATAGGCAACAGTTTATTTTTCTGTTGTATTTTTACAAATTTTTAAATAAATGATTTGATACAATCTATTGTAAGCTCTGTGCCAAGCATTTATATGTTTCTTCCAGTTCACTGAATCATTTTAGACCCAGTTTAATAATTTAAAGTTTTGTTGTATAAGTTCATTTATCCCTAATAATTACATTTTTGTCACTATTATATATATTGTTGCTTGCTGTTTAATTATTTGGTGTTATTCTACTATTTCTGGATATGTGAAAAAAAGTAGAATTTTTCAATACCAAAAAACAAATACTCTAAAGCCCACAACTACCTGGACATGTCTGGCGTTCATATTAATACTAAGCTGTGTAAAGTGCTAGTAATTGAATGAAAAATTAAGGTGTAATGTTCTAGAAGTAAGTAGTGGGAAATATGAGAGGCCATTATCAATGGTGGAAAGGTAAGCTAATCCTACAATAAATGTAAAAGGCTCTGTGACATTTATATTGTTTAAGCAAGTATTAAAAGTGTTTCTGAAAAGTGAATTTATTATTTTACTGGAATATTCCATATTAGCCAAAAAAAACAGTTATAATTATGTAAAATAATTTTTAATTCTAAATTCCAAGAGCTTTAAATGTAATATTGGATTCTTTACATGGCTCCATACACTTTCCATAGATGAAATTGGACAGATATAATGGGGGTTATTCACTAAGGTGCGAATTCGACCGTCGAATTCTCAAACACCGGATTTCCATAGTAAATTCGTGACAGTTTATCCATTGTAATTTTTTCAAGTTAACATTGCGACAATTTTTCTCATAATAAAGTCATGACTGCGACAATATTCTCATTATAAAGACGCGACTGCGACAGTAGCAGCCTATTGCGACTGTCTTTATCTGGTGAATTCACACCTATACGTAACAATTCGGACTTCAGTGAATAACCCCCATAATCAAAGTATCACAATAATAATAATAATAATAATATAATCCTAATGCTAGCCTAGGCATCAATAGGTTATTGCTGGGAAATGAATCTGTTCTGTAACAGTTTATGGAATGCTGTAATTTCCACAGTACAGTGTATCATCAGGTTTTGACAGGAGAAGACGTTCCCTTATAAAGGAACTTTCATTTCTGACATTTAAAAACTCATTAAACAGACTTGTAAACATGGAATTTTGCACAGTTGCAAAGTGTTTACTGTATTAACATATTAACAAAGTAAATCAAGATTGATGTCAGTCAAAGGAAGTCCTTACCAAAAGCCGTAAGTATTAAAGCACTATAAATATCAAGGACTTGCCCTTAGTTGGATAAACAGCTCAATTTTACCTCATTAATTTTTCTTTGAGGATAGAATAGAGAAAATTTGTTGCGTTTTAGATCAGTAATCAGTTTCTAATTTTAACCGATATGCACAGATTTGGACTGCTTCATTCAATAACCTTTTCTGAAAGTACAGTAGTCAAAAGTATTTCCCAAACAGCATATATTTTAGAGATTCTTTATATATATGAGCCTATCTGTGTACTGCACCTAAGTGCAGTAATGTGGTGGCATTGTTCTTGGAATGATGGGTCATGGGTTTGATTCCACCCTGGACATTGCAGTTCTCCCTATACTTTTGTGGGTTCCTTCCCAGCACTATGGCTTTCTCCCACAGTCAAGAACATAATACGTTAATTGAAGCCTGTCTAAACTGTGGATGGTGAATTTTTTCCAGTGTTCCATTCTCTACTGCCAGTGGTTCTGCACATAGCATAATATATTAATGAAAGGAAAGGGCATCCACTGTACTGTGGTAAAAAATGACTACTGATTATTTCCAGAAATGTATAATATTTAATATACTAATCACATGGTAAATATTATCACTGGCTTGGCCTGGTTTATCAATCCCATTTGATCTTTGTGCATTAAATGTGACATGGTCATTGGCAGTCAGTTGGCTACTGTTTTACTTAAAATCTTCAAGTACAGTTAAGCAAGGCGATAGGGAGGTAACTACCCCACAGTGTTGCATCTTTGCTTTCTGTATGAAGAAAATTGAGTGATATGGCACATAGGTATAGTGGTTCTAGAGCAGGGTTTGGGCAAGCTACGGGCCTGTGGACATCTTTGGCCTGGACTTTCTGTCAACAGGTGAGAGGGCTGGGCCTTGGGATGGGCAGCCGTGCTCGCTCACCACCACCCTGTCCCTATCTCTTCTCTGTCCTGGCTCTTTAGCGCTACAGCGTTCCTCTTACAGGAAGTTGAAATCTTTCAACTTCCTGTGAGACAGGAACACCATAGTGCTAAGGCTAAGCACAAGATCAGATGGAGCTAAGACAGGGAAGAGGTAGTGACAGGGAGAAGGAGGGGGGTGAGCACCAAGATAGTGACCCCCTCCTTCAGATGGTAGGGAGTAGGACAGAGGGGGCAGCACAGTGGGGGGTATTGTGGTGGAAGTCTGGCCCTCTAAAGCCATTCTTATTTCCCGTGTGGAAAATTAATTTTCCACCCCTGTTCTAGACTAGCTTTTCACAGAAAAGGTTGGCTATATTAGGGAATAAGTGACTGAGAGTTTAGATTAGTGCAAAATAGTAATTTTTCTCTATTTAGGTTGGTTTCTGCAGGAGTCTTGTCAAGATCATTTTCTCTTACAAGTTTGGTTTGATAAATTTAAAGGAAATTATTTGAAAATTATTTGCATCTTAGCACTGGATGCATATTGTACAAACATGAGCTGCGAGATGAAATGGGCTTAGCATAAAGTTGTGATGCCAGTCTATATAGCAGCAGTGGTGAACCTATGGTATGCGTGCTAGAGAGGACACACACGCCTTCACAACCGCTGGTATTTCTGATTCCCCCAGTGAGCAAGTGGTTTTTCAGTGCAAGGCGCGGACCTTACAGTTTTCCGGTCATATAGGAGATAAGGTAGTGAGCACATAGTAATTATCAATTGGGTCAAGCAGGTGCTACTAACAGGGGTTGAATAAGCCAGAAAATAAAAGAAAAACAGAACTCCTGAATTAAAGTGCACACTGCAAAAAATTGTTTTTATTAATAATCATGGTAAACAAAAACAAAAAATTGTGGTACAAACAATAAGTTGGACAGAAAAATTAAAATCAATTAAAAAAGGACAAGAGTCCTAACAGACATGGCAGGTAAACAAAGCCTCCGTATATTGACAAGACAGGATAGGGGAATGAATGGTTAAATAATTAGGAACCTTTGTAATGACAGTGTGCTAACAATAACCCCTCTGTTACTGTCTGAAATGTGATGTCACTAAGTCCTATGAAGTAGAAAGCCAGTGTTCCAGCCTAGGTCGGGAGTAAGGAGCTGTATAAGGCTAATGAGGGTGAGCAGTGTCACCACTCATGTCCTGCCAGACGCGTTTCGCTCGCAGAATGGAGCTTCCCCTCGCAGCACCAGTTTTCTGGTCATATCCACAACCTAACATAGTAACTTAGTAACATAGTTTATAAGGCTGAAAAAAGACACAAGTCCATCCAGTTCAGTCTATTTTCCTGCAATGTAGATCCAGAGGAAGGCAAAAACCCCATGAGGCAAGAGCCAATTATCCTCATATTAGGGAAAAAATTCCTTCCTGACTCCAATACCTACACTTAAAGACCGCTCGCTGGGGAATGCTCTTCCCCTGACGCAGACACGATGACATCACTCATCAGCACCTGTACTTTCGGGGAAAGAGCTGGTGAGTGACATCACTTTTTCGATTTGCCACCACTGCTATGTAAGCCAAGAGAAGCACTGATAATAAACAGAGCCACATCACACAATAGCTGGCACAGGTAGTAAGTACCCTGTTAATTTAAACACAAAAAAATACAAAACAAAGTGATCATGACACGCGAATATAAGGAACAGCTTTTCAGTAAATAATCACACTTCATCATAAGCGGATAACTCAAAGAATTATAAACATATTTTATTACCATATCAGTGCTGAATTTTGCACATTTTTATATGTACATTTTAAATGGTTTTGAAATTCTCTGCTTTCAATACGATCACCATGCCTGCTACCTCAAATTTAAGGAAAATACTGGTTTTCTGCCAATGCTAATGTCATCTAGTGAAATAGGATGTTGGCTCATGGTTTTATCTAGTGACCTAGAGCTTTGTTGGCTGCTGAAATTGTCCCACCTGAGTTTAAATTCCATCTTACATGACAAAATTTTTCCTGTGGTAATGATATTGTTTGCCATGGATACTAAACTATATTATTATGTATGTTTGAGCTCTAGGGACTGTGGGTATTGGTGTTGCCATTAAAAACACTGACTTTGCAGAGAACAAAGATGGGGGTGGGAAGTAGTGTTGCCAGTAATTCACTCCATCAACTTGTCTGCAGTTTTTTCTTTAGTTCATTTTCACTATTTTGAAATTAGCAAAGATTCCGACCCTATAAAATATTCTTAACAGTAAATTAAATTCATATGGAATGAATTGTGGTGTGTTAATAATTATTAGATGTTTTTAAAGGGATTTCCATGCCAACATTCACCTTTAAATAGGCTTATGGAAAAGTCTGTTTACAATGGTGACTTTTTATGAAATCTTACGGAACAACAACTGTGGTTGGAAAACAAAAAATATTCAAGAAGAAAAAAAAAAAAAAGACAAAAGGTTACTCTCTCCTTAGTAAGGTGGTTCCCACATACACTAAAATGATCTATTTACTGGCTATCATAAAGGTTTTGAAATGTACTATTGCAAAGGACTATCATTCTGACCTAAAAATATTTTGTTTGCACAGTATATTCTCATATTCTTTATTCTCATAATAAAGATGCGACTGCAACAGTTGCAGTCTATTGCGACTGTCTTTAGCTGGCGAATTAGCACCTTTACTCAACAATTCGGAATTTAGTGAATAACTCCCCCCCCCCACCATCTGCTTAGCTTGTCTTGTACCAACTCTGGTCTGTAAGAATCTTTCACTGATGCTTGGAATAAAATTACAATGTGCATGTATTCGCCCAATATATAATAAAACTAAAGAAAGTGAACAAAAGAAAAGACCTGCCAGCCATATTGCAATGTGTCAGGCTCCAGCTTGACAGTAATGAGTTGAAAGGTGGAACCAAGCACTACCCTGTTTTTTTACTGACCACCTTTTGTGTAAAATTCAGAATTTCAGGAGTTGTGAGATCAGAATCTCTAATATAATCTCTATACTGCTAATATAGGAATACAGCATCAAACATATTATAATTTGCATAGTACTAGATAATTGGATGGAAAGGGTATTTAACATTTATGCTCTGGTCTAATCATAGCCTCTGTTTAATCTGCTAATCCTTAGAGATAATCTCTTATCAGAAGTACTTTAAAAAGATAACTGTTAAAAAGATGGGAGACAAGTTCACATGGATTATTTCATTATGGCACTCTTGTAGAGGGGAAGACTATTTACCAGGGATAGGACACCCAAACTATTTTCAGAATAGAACAATAATTTAGGGGTCTGAGAAAGAAGAGAGTATTAGCTGTGCAGCAAGAAGAATGAATAAGAGCAGTGCAGAGTGGAGCAAGGATGATAAAGAGGCAATGGGATATCCTTAACACTTTCAAAGTATTTACTGTACGTGATAAATGCAGAAAGATAGAGTTGGCTAAGTGCCCTATGCCTTGCTGCAGCCAGCACTATATTCAACTGACAACACTTACTGTTGTATTATCTTAACCCCCACAATTTGCACAGTAAGCTTCATACAGCTGTAAATTAAAATATGTAGGCTGAGTCAGTGTCTATACTCTCTTCTGGGTTAATTACACATATTTCTCCAGTCTTTGGAAATGATAAATGGGTTTCTAAACATTTTTCCCCCATGAAATCAGAAATGTGTAGGTCAATAGCACTGAGAGTAAAGTGGAGTCAACTGGTGATTTGCAGATATCGTTAACTTTGAAGCTGTCACCTTTCTAGGACAAATTAAAGGAAAATGAAGAAGCTTTGAAACAGACGCAGATTCCCAGGCACCAAATAAACTTAGAGAAATGAGCAGTGCAGTGGCTCAGTGATTAGCACTGCTGCCTCGCAGTGCTGGGTCCTGGGTTCAATTCCAACCAGTGAGGGGCAATGATGGCAGTCTCATCATATCCCACTAACTGTATATAAGTGAAAAATAATTATTTTTAAAAGTCACCTGCCTAAGTTCATGTTTAGTAGTAGACTAATTTAGTCTCAGTTGCCATTGCTACTTTTGAATGAATAGTTGCCTTACACAACACTAGAGCCCTGCCATCAACCCATTAATTCGCTTCTCTGATGTGGTGAAGGCAAACGCTCTGCAGAGTCTGCTCCTTCAACAGACTCCGTCGCATGCTTAATATCCAAATTACCTGTGCATGCGCACACAAATAAATGAGCTCCGTAAATCCGCGACTGGTGTAAGAAATGGTCGCAAATTCGTCACATTGCAGAGTTTGTCGAATAAGTGGAGTTGAAGAAGGCGTGAAAGGACGCAAATACGGGCATGTACATGACAGTCCGGACTTTAGTAAATAACCCCCTTAATGTCTGGGCATGTATGTAAAGTCAGACAAAAACAAAAACCAGTACAATGTTCCCCCCCAATTGCTATTATTTAAGAAAAATTGAAAACAACAGATTCACTTCCTGGTCACTCATGTTTATATAGAAATTGCCAGTCTAAAGTTTAATTATTGCTGATTGATAAAGATTTTCTCCATATTCGAAGAAAATCATTTTTTTTTTGTCTGTACAACCAAAACAATGGAATTATGGAAAGAGATGCAGGTATTAAAGCTCTTGCCATGTGCCCCAGGTCTAATGCTAGGTGTTCCTGGTATACTTCAAAATGCAGAGTTAGATCAACAGGGTATCTCCAAAAAAAGCTGTCGACTTCTTAAAGCCATTAAAGAAAAAAACATAAGCAATAAAGGGTTGGAGAGGTTGGTTTCATTTAGAATGTAGTTGTGATGGTGCCACGGGTCTCACAAGATCTTAGAAATACTGATCTGGAGGTATAATCTTTCTCAAAATATTTCAATATTCTGAATCTGTCATATTGTGATACTATTCTCATTTTTATGTAACTTATCTTTTATAAAATAAGTTTTCTAATTAATTGGGGGAAGCTAGAATTTCCTATTTTTATTAAAGTAGTGAATTCAGAAAACAGATACTAGTTAGAAGAAGGTGGTCCTAGATCTCTTTTTAATAAATTCTAATAGTAAAAAAAGGGAAGATAATTTCACTGGCTCTAGCTCTCCACACTGGCAATAGGGGATGGGATAAGGCAGTAGTTCTCAACATTTTTTTGACACGACCATTTATCCGTGACAATTTTAAAGTTGAGATTTCCACGACATTTCCATAGCAAAGTCATGACTGTGACAATATTCTCATAATCATATGGGAATATTGTTGCAGTCACAACTTTACTATGGAAATATTGCCACGGTCATGACTTAAAAGTTGCTGCTGTTGTGGATAAAGGGTTTCAAAAATCCACGACAATCCCAAGGGGTGTTAGGCGACCCCTGGCAAATTGTCAGTCGACCCCAAAAGGGATCACGACCCCCAGGTAGAGAACCACTGGGATAAGGTTATTCTTCCATCAAGGAACAGGAGGAGTGTTTATGGGCTTCACTGATCGCCATCAGTCATCACTTTCCACACAGGCACAGGCACTGGAGGATTAGGAAAGTCCTCATGACATACCCACTAAAGAACATTCTTTTGTTAACACAATAAGTCCAGTATAACGATGACCTCCATTCGAGCGTATATTCTATCATTGCCAGACTACAAACTGCTGCCCCAATGATAGATTCAGTCATTTGAATTGCAAACATCGCTCAAATATAGCTATATACCTAACCAAGGTTACAGATCATTCTTTGGTTGGCTATCAGCTTGAATGACCAGAACTCAGCATCTATACTAAACTTTATTTATTTTTTTTTTACAAAGCTGAGGACAAGATTCACAACAATGGTGGGATAAAGTTGCAAAGAAAATAAAATGACTAGGCCTAAAACACGTAAATGTATATACACATAGTTTTTTTTTAATTATCTGCCCTATCTGTTTCATTTCACTAAAGTTTCTCAATATCTGGGAACACTCTGCCCCATTTTAAATAATCCACTTTCAAGCTACAAATCTGTGTTACCCTATCAAATAGGGACAAGTGGATGGCTTGATAACGGTAGCATAAATAAAGAAATAGCCTTTGCTTCTAACACCTAAAGCAGCGGTTCTCAACCTGGGAGGCGAATGACAATTTGCTAGGGGTTGCCTAAGATCACTGGAAACCGCAACAATATTCCCATTGTAAAGTCGTGACCGTGACAATTTTCAAAGTTGTGACTGCAACAATATTTCCCATAGTAAAGTTCCGACTGTGACTATTTTTATTGTAAAGCTGCGACTGTGATAATATTTCCATAGTAAAGACACGGCTGTGACAATTTCTCATTGTACCACTGCGACAATTTTAAAGTTGTAACTGCGACAATATTTCCATAGTAAAGTCGCGACTGCTCTAAAGCAGCGTTTCCCAAACTAATTTTTCCGTGGCCCGGTTATTTTTGTGCTTATCCTTCGTGACCCACTTAGTAAGGGACTTCGCTCACAGCACCGCTCATGAATATTCATGAGCGGTGCCGTGCACGAAGTCCATTACTAGTTTTCAGTCATGAAAACCCATACGCGCTCTCGTGACCCGGCATTTTGCTTTCGTGGCCCGGTACTGAGTCGCGACCCACCATTTGGGAAACACTGCTCTAAAGGGTCACGGCAGTAGAAAAGGTTGAACATCACTGACCTAAAGAATTACAGTAAAAGAAAAATCAGCTCTGTATATTGTTAAATTATTCAATATCCAAACACTCAGTCTAGTCCTGTTTTAGACTTTAGGAAAATGCATTCCGCTACAGGCACACAGCCAATAAATTGGCACTGATATGGTTTACAAACCATTCCAGACACAAAATTCTTGGAATTTTAACATTTCATTTAACTGTGGTGCTGACAAAGCACTTAGAAAGACTATGCATCTGTCTTAAAGTTTATCTACAATACAATACTTCCTGACAAGTAATTTGGGGCCCAGAGGGAAAATATATTTCTTAGTACAAAAATAATTCGTAGTGCCAAGAAAATATAACAATATTACTACCGCAAGCACACGTACTGTATAACTACATTAAAACCTCAGTCATAAAGACTAAGCGGGCACAGAATTAAGATTTTTTTTTTTACTTTGTTCCTATTTACTAAGGATGTACAACTGTGAACCTTGGAACTTACAGCAGATAGAAGTTGCAGGCAGGAACCAAAAATAATCTCCATATAAAATAAATATTGAAATCTTTAACTATTTTAATAGTTGTAAGAATGAGCCCTGACTATGAAATCTAAGAGACAAGGGTACATCAATGCAAGCGGCAATACCAATTCCATGTGCTAAACGGCACCACAACTCTGCACTATTTGGTTCTTGCACAGGTCAGACTGACCTACCAGAGCACCAAAGGATTCTACAGTTTGCCTCAATATTGGGGGCCCAGGCCTGATACCAAAAATAAGTTTGTTTAATATTTGCAGGTCCCTAGCTCCCTTTGATTGCATTTACAGTTGGGAAACTGTGTCTTTTCTAATGTTCTGCAAAACTGATAATTTATTATGATAGCTCTAGTGTTCATGACAACTTTTGCTAGAAGGCTGTGGGCCCTTGAAACCAGATTCTCTGGTGGGCCCAAGATGCCACGGTCCAATACTAACGATGTAAGATCTGTTTTCTCCAATCCACTGTGTTCAAAGCTCAAGTAAAACAAGGGCAGACTGGCACAGCTAAAACACATGGGACAAACGCCAGTTGCACAAAAAAGATGGAGGCATTGATAAAGTATATTGTGGAGGGAACAATAACCACGAAAAATACACTTATTGGTGTTAGATCCACCCTCTCATCAATTATTTATATGAAGCCAACATATTACACAGATTAATCACTGCTTTCAGACACTGTCCCTGCGGAGATTACCACATAATGTTCCTACCACAAAGGAAATCGATGCAAGCATAAGGATAATATGCCAACTCTATGTAAAGGAATCCAGAACCTCAGTGCTACAATGTGACAATACTAACCAGTGAATTCCATCTAGGAGGGTTAGAAGAAATTCACTGTAACTCAGAAGTTCACTTTAAAAAAATTATTAGATGGGACCGGCATGCACCGAGTTATGGAACTAGGCAAACATTTTCCATTTGTAACAGTTTACAGTATTGTTCAGTCGCCTGAATTTCTAACTCAGGGGACTCAAACTCCTGGGTAAATGGAGAGCACTTGGAAAAAAAATGTAAAGTTGACGGACCCTTCCTTTTCAAGTTCAACGCTCTTCCAATTTTTTCCTGTGCCGCCACTGGCCACTGAACACCACTTCCTTATTTGCACACAGAAAGTGTGAAGAGAATGCTTCTCTTTTCAGACTGTTCCCTGCTATCCTGAGGATGTCTGTGGAGCTCTGGTGCCCCACAGACCACAGATAACAGCCTTAGGGGACACATGCAGCTCCGGTCTCCCTTTGGTGGCCCCTCTTACCTTGAGTGCCAACCGCCGGAATCCAGCAACACTGTGTCAGCTTTCAGAGCCGAGTGCTACATATAGTGTTCTGCAGTATGCGGTTTCCACCTAAATCAGTATTATGCTGAAGAACAGTCTTTGCAACCTTACAAGCATTTCATTCCAACCTGCACTGTGGAATAACAGAAAGATACATTGTTGTCTCTGTCTAGGAAACAGGAGTTACAGAAGCTCCTGGGTAAAATACAGTAAGGCACACTACAGCACACATATCTCGAGAACCGTAAAATAAGTGTGCAACGTTAATTTAATCCAAACGTACATGGTGAGTTGAATACAAACATAAGGTATGTTGTTATCAAGCAGTGATTCCCAAAGTGGGCGCCATCGCCCCCTTGTGGGTGCTGCAGCGATCCGGGGGGGGGGGGGGGGGGGGGGGGGGTGGTCATGGCCACAGGTGTATTTGGGGGCGATGAATCTCCACAGTTACAAGAAGAACTGATGGAAGTGACAGATGAATTGAAATTTAAATTCAAAAGTGGCTACCAACAATTCTGGCTGCAAAAGGTGATCCCTATGGCTTATCCTGAAATATGGGCTGTAATTCAAAAGGTCTTTAAAGGAACGTTAATTCAGTGCGGTAACCAATTTATTAACAAAAAAAAGAAACCGATTGCAAATAGTCAGTCACGGCGAGTTAAGATTACTGCTGCCGAAAACAGAGCCGCGGATTACTAAATTGGTAGCAGCACACCAGGTTCATCCTTTTCATTAAGATGATTTTGAATGTTTTAACTTTTTTTTGTATTAACTTTCTCTTCTGAGTTCAATAAATAGTTTCATCATTTCAAAGTTCAATGTTTCTAATTTACAACCTTTCTTTACTATATTTTACGAAAAAAGGTAAAAACATTAATACATATATCTTTCTGATTCATTGCTATTAAAATTTTTTTAAAAAATGCATTTCAAGGGGGCGCCGAGTCATATTTTTTTCTGGAAAGGGGGCGTTAGGCCAA
>WMED01018112.1:0-12803 GCA_019650415.1 Pipa parva | reverse complement strand
TCTGGGTATTGCTCTGGGCATTGCACATCTGGGTATTTCTCTGGGCATTGCACATCTGGGAGTTTCTGATTTCCTGGTTTTTCAGCTTTCGCAAATCTTATAGCCAATCACTGACTTAATATTCCAAATTGAAGTGCTGCAGAAGAAACAGGAAAGAGAACAGCGGCTTCCGTAAGAAAGAGACTATAACTGAGATGGATTTGAAAATAATGAAATAATATTTATTGCCAAACGATTTTGTTTAACAGTGAGAGTTAGACAGACAAGTACTTGTTGGTCACTAAACTGTTCCTTTCAGGACAGGACATCACAAGCATGAATTGGGTACCGGGGGGATCAATAATCCCAGTGGTATATTTTTTTCCTGATGATTAGAAACATAGCTTTCCATTTTGTGTCCGTACACTTGGAAACCACAGTTCTTTTCCACGTTATTAATAGCAAAGCTTAGAAATTCTTTACAGAGAAAAAAAGCTTCACAACAAAAGAATCTCTCTTGTTAATTGTCAGTAAGAAACCGTACTGAAACTGTGCAACCTACAGTGGCTGCAACTGAGACAAAGGACCCAAGCTTACCTGATCTAATAGAAACGCATAAATAAATGATGAACTGAAACAAACTGTCAATTAAACAAATGTGGATCTCTGTGGTTTTTTTTTTTTATCCAAAAAAAATCACAAATGTGAATGAAAAACACAAAAAAACAACAACAATGCGCTGGTTAAAGCAAGTAATTTGCACAATATTTCCAGATATTATTGGTTATATACAGTATATAATGGAGTATAGGTTTCATTGTTACCTTTCCCAGATGTTTTTATTTTTTTTTTCACCCTTTTTGTGAAGCTTTAATCAGTGTTTACATGATCTACTGCTGTCTAGTTTAGACTTGTAATTTTCATCTATAAATAACACTTTCTTTAGAAGAGAGGCTGTTTGTTACCAGAATTCCTCACTGTTGCCAATGCCGTGTCTATTATTTACAAAGGCTTTTTCGCATCTTCTAATAATTTGTAATGCACATGAAGTCATCTATGTAATTCAGCCTTTTTTGTCCTGCTTACACAGACTAATATTGTACCTACCAATTACTGTCAGGGAGAGACTGCTGCTTGTGTAAGATTGGGTCTTAAGCTAAATAACAAGGAGGCCTGAATATGGAAATGTGTTGTTAACCCCATGTTAACTTGTAAAGCCTATTGTATCTCCTGCAGAATATACTATTATTTAGTTAGCCCCTAGACCATTGTACACAATCTCTGTAGATAAATTTGCATTGCACGCAGCACAAAATGCATCTATGATCAATCCAAGTTACCATAAAAATCCACTGGGAGTTTCTGTTTCAAAATAACATTGGCTCCATGAAAAATCCTTAGGAAATAGTCTCCATTACCTACATATGCCCAAGCAGACAACCGTCTAAAAAAAGAAAATCTTCATATCAGTGCACATTTATTGTTATCAGACCCCATTTTAATTCACACCGACGCCAACTATTTTTGGGTGTCCATATGTCATCTGTGGCCCTTGTGCTTTGATATTAGATCTACCCTCTCATCTGTCTTCCTAATTGCTTTCTAATTGTATGGAATGTAACTAAATGTAACAATACAAAGGCAAGTACCTTCATAGTAATATTATGGAGTGGAATTATTTATTGTTTCCCTGCAGGAGGAATAACTTTGCGGGAGAAACAGAATAGTAAAAGTTACTAACCTAATGCTACAGTCAAAAAATGTTGTTTTTTAGGTTTTTTTTTTAAGGAAGTACCATTCCTCATATTATGTGAATTTCTTTTCGTGTACTTACATTAGGGGACACAAAAGCTCCATTGAGTACATGTAGGAAACTGGTAATGCACTTTTCTGTGTTTGTATCTGCAAATCTTTCACTGCTGACAATGGGAATCCTCAGACAACATTTCTCTTTTTGGCGTTGCCATCTGGCATCATCTTTTGTTACATACATTTAGACCTTGACACATCAGAGAAACTGTACAGTACATGGTGATATATCCTCAATGAATTCACAACTGAAAAAAAGACCTTGCAAACACTATGTGTTTTGAACAACTTGTTAAAATCCATTATTTCTTTGAAAGGACTTGTACTCTGGCAGTCACTATGTGAAAAGCATTCTGTCTTATCCACCAATGAATAATAAGACATTCAGACAAAATTTATTCAACTCGAAAAAGGCCGATTTTGCCTTCTCAAGTTTTTCCCAAGTAAATCTCGCTGTTTGATCGGTAATTATCGATTGAATTTTTCAATGGAAAAGTAGTAATACTTTACATTAGTACTTTAGATCCTTCACCATCAAAAAATCCAATAAAAAAAAATTTGATCGAAAAGTTTAGATCGGTAAAAATCGATCGAAAAATATCAATTAATATTTACCGATCAAACAGCGAGATTTACAGAGCATAAACTCAAAAAAAGGCAGAATAGAAATTTCAAGCTTAGTAAATTTCACCCAATTAATTTAGTACCAGCCAAAAAAAAAAACAAAAAAACTTTCAATCACAAAGAATGTAACTGTGGAGAGAAGAGCAACAAGCTGAATTCAGTTCACACGTACATTAGATGTACCAGAGATAATTTTTTGAGAGGCATTAAAGCTGATTTTTGTAATTTTGTTATGTTTTTTTATATAAAATAGCTCAACTGCATGTTCCGATGTGTTAACAGCAGTTACTAACGGGAAAATTGACTGTATTATCTCAATTTATCAAACTCATTTTATTGGATTGCTGCAAAGTTTAATTCTATCATAAAACGTTCCCAAACTAAATAGGCAGATTATTTGTTAAAGGGGAATGATATTACATAGAAAACCTGCAAGGTGTGACTGTAAAACTAATTATTTTCACAAACAGCTTTCATCATTTTTTTATGATAATGAGGTTTCCCTAATTTTTTTTTTTTTTTTATAAATCTATGAATGAATTCCCATTTGGAACAAAATCAGTCATGCTTAGTGTTCCAGGTGGAATATAAATCATTGCTTGGAATGCAGATGATTTCTCCAATCAATGATTCATGATTCATATTTTCTATTAAAATGATATACTGATTATGTTTCATGTGAGAATAAAGGGGGCTGATGGCAGACCTACTTCTGTCTGACTGATTATGCCACACTACGCGAGAGATGGCTACTGATACATTAATTTCTTTACTTTGGGAATCCTCTGTTTAGTGAATTGGGAGTAGGGAATTAGTCATTATTGGAGCGAAACGACCTGAGGTGATGAGAATTTATTAGACAGTTAAATTCTCACTTTGATGAATAAGTCCCTTAAATCGAGAAAAAAAATTTTTTTCAACGTACCTGGTAGAACCACATATCACAAAAGATGATACAGTGATTAAGCTCTGTGGAAGGGAATTTGAAACCCTACCAGGTACCAAAAGCTCACAGGTAAGCCGTTCTTGCTGAAATACAGAAAATGTTAAAATTAGTTTTTGTTTTTTGTGGATTGTATAAGAAAATGTTGGAATTAAGGGTATGATAAGGATTGTGTAGCGAGCAACCATGCCCCATTGTGTTAATCCCAAAGCCATATCTGAGATTGAGGTTTTACAAGAACTTCACAAAACTGAATATGGTATCCAAATTTGATGCATATCCTGTACTTAGGGCAGATGAGTTAATTGAAAGGTGGCACCTAGCCAACTGGTATATAACAACCCTTCACCTTACGAAAGGGTTTTGGTTAGGACCCTTAATGAACAATGTAAAGAGAAAACAGTTTCTCCATACCAATATATTTTGCTTCGATCTGAACTGCATGGGCCTCAGCCACATTCCAGTATATGATGGATGTTATCCCTAAGTCACAAAGAAACTATACTTCAGCCTATCTGGATGACACAGTCATAGTTAGCCAGTACTGGAAGACCTATTGGCAAAGGCACAGTTGGTTCTTAACTTCCTAAAGAAGACTGATTAAACTGCAAAATCAAAGAAATGTCTGTATGGTTTAGAGGAGGTGGATAATAATATTGTATTAATAGAAGGGACATAATTAACTCCAGAATATTAAGGTTGAAGCCATAAAGGACTGGTTATCTCTAAGAAATAATCAGGGCTTTCTAGGGAATTGTGATATATTACAAAATTTTGTTCTGAACCTTCATAGCCCCCATTGGATAGAACTTACCAAAGGTCCTGGAAGTGTCATAGTGAAATAGAACTCTGAGGCAGAGATAGCACTTCAGGAATTTAAGAGTATTCTCTGCAAGCCACCAGTATCAGTAGCACCAAACATAAAAAGTACTTCATATTTTTTCTGTTGCCATAGGATTATCCTTATCTCAATTGATGAATGGGGTTAAACACTCTGGAGAAATCAATTACTCCAAAGTAGTACATTAATGCTGACTAATAAATGGGACCTGGATACCCTGAAGTGTTATCTCCCAGAGCACAGATATATGTTTCTAACAAATGATTTACCCTTTATTCGAATGACCCAAAACAAGGTTTGAAATGTTAAGGTGGTACTGTCTCTATAAAATATTCATTGCTCCAGAGGACAGGATTACAGTAGGATAACGTCCATACCCTGTGCAGGGTATACTGTCTAATAGTGAAACCTGTTGGTGTATGTAATGGTAAGGTCCTAGGTCATATAATAAACTTTACTTTTCTCCCTACATTGTCCCTACATGGTCAGTGACAGCTGGTTTTAAGCCACATCCTGTGCTTCTGGGAAATAAAACTAAAAGGGTAACTCCACAAGAAAGGGAACATTCCTGGGTTCTGTATATCTCAATGAATGCTGAATTAAAAGCTGCTTTGTGTTGATCTGTTGGCGACTTCTGTGTTTTGCGTAAGAAGACATTTTTTTTTTTTTTTGCATTCAAAATATGTTAATTAAACCTGTTTATGTTGTGCTATGTAATGGATATAAAGGTGTGCTGTGGAAGGGAAGATATGTTGCACCCACACTCTGTTCATATGGCTGGAGCACTGCCCAGTTCTTAAGATTGGCTCCAGCTGTAGAATAGAACAGTGTTAAAAGGCAGGTGGAAAATCCTGTGGGTGGGGTTCATTTGGAAACAGACTAAGAAAGCACTATGATGTGGATGGACTAAAAAGACCCTTGAGACCCTAAAGGAGAGGGATTCCTGGAAAGGAAGGAAGTCATAAGTTGGTGTGAAAACCTGAACTGTTTATGTTTTTTTGTTTTGCCAAGTAAGGCTGCATTTAAGTTCCATTTTTGGTGTAAATAAATCTGAACCTTCCAAAAAGACACTATTTGCAGTATGTTTATACCCCAAGACTGCTGAAACCTTTGAGTGAAACCCTACAGTTACCATTTGAGTAATTCCTCACAGAAAAAAAGAAATTAAAAATTTTTTTTTGACAAACCTGCAGTAACATTGCCTGGAACCCTCCCTTTGCAATATGACTTATTCCTATTATTCCATGCACTGCTGTTAGCACTGCTCCCTACTTAAAATACTTACATTTTTTTTAATGCAGCACCAAAGGGTTTTTAAACAAAAATGATTAAAACATTTACAAATAAATCATTTCAATGTTACTTTAGTTCACATAGGAAGGTGGTGGTACATGGTTAACTGGGGGTTTAACTAATGACTGAGGGTTTTATTGACTAAAGGGTGAATTCATCTCACTACAATTTGAGTTGCATTGCCAAAATTGATGCAAATTCACTTCTCATTATTGACTAAGCTGCGAATACATGTGTTGAACAGGCGGACAGTGTCAAACACTGTCAGATGTGTAGTGTGGCATAGTTCAGTCAGAAATAGTGATAAATCATGTGGAGTGACGTGAATTTGACAAGTGAAGGCCAGCGACGTCAGTCTCGCTAATTGTATTTTGTGAATATTAAGTCTATTTCTATGTCATCTTGTACCTAGGTCATTTAGTTGCAGTTTCCATTGTCACCTTTGAAGAAATAGTCACCTTAGGCAACACTGGAGACCTGCCATCAACTCCCCAATTTGTCAAACAGGTGAATTTGGAGCAGTTCACCTAGTCACATTCACTCCTTCGACACACTCTATAGCTTCAAAAACAGAACCTAAGGTTGAAGAAGCGCAAAAGAAACGCACTTCATAGTGCCTTTAAATGTTATTTGGGAATCTTATAGAATACCCAAACGTACCAAAAATAAAGAAATAAGATAAAGTGCGATGTGGTTTAGAAACACAAAGAAACACCAAAGTGTGGCACGGCACACATGTGACCAATATATTCAATATATGCGTTTACCAGATGGTAAACTTAAAGGAGCGTTTACACAGCAGAAATTTCAGGGTATGACTCTCTTCTTAATCCAATAGTATTTGTCAATCACAGAAATTCATGTACAGGCAACCCATGAAAAATGAAAATTGCCAAATATAGTGTAATACAGCTTTAATTGTAGTGAGATAAAAAGTAACAACCAATATACTCACAAACACATGAGATTAAAAACACATGTAAAAGTTATCCAACTTTGAAACACCAGTCTAGTGGAGTACAGAAGGAATAAATCCAAGAAATGGCTGTAGATGGAGGTGATAATACGCAGTGCACGTGCCGTGGGGGGGGAGGGGGGTTCACTTATTCACTTATTGTTTACTTATTCGCCACATCGCAGAGTTTGATCAATGAGTAAATATGGGGAAGTGGCGAATACATGTGAATTAAGAGTTTTAAGAGAATTTGGCCTTTAATCAATAAGGCCCTGGTTCTACTGAGATCACCCAGTAGCAGAATTGAAGTTTTTTTTATTAATTTATCAGTATTTTATTTTTTACATTAAATAAAAAGTGGATTTTTTTAAAAGAACCTCATCAAAAATGCTGCTCCATTTTTATATATTAGCATATTGTTACGGATTAGTATGTTATTGTATTATTATTTTTATATATCATTGGTAAGCATGTATCTATATTTGCAGTGCAGTGAAATAAAGACTATGGAGGCAGTACTAAGTGACATATGATATCATTACACATAATGAGACAAATGTAAGATGATGCATCAGAGTGTTTAAAAAAATTACTCGCATCATTAACCAATGTTATATCTTGTATTAGAAGATGAACGAATTAAAAACAGATCGAATTTTGTGACTGTATATTTTAAAAATAAATGTGTCTTTACATTTGTTTGGATGGGACAGTTTTATCTACCATGTATGGAAGGGCTTCATCTTCTTTCTTGATCCACTGTAATGTGCTCTAATCCAAAGGGGCTTTAGTTTCTGTCACCACAACCACTGCTAATTGCTGAAAAAAAGTACCTAAATAACAGTCTATGGGCAGTTTCCTGTAAGGTATTACCTGCAGTTCCTGCTCATTTACAGCGATGTCAACAAAGGGAAATGACCTTTCCTATTGAAGATAAAGAAGTCCTTTACTGTCTAACTTCTAGATAAATTATTAGATATTGTGCATTGGTCATATGTGGACAAATGATACATAAACGTTTGATTTTTTCAAAAATAAGTGATGAAATCCACTTCTCTAAAAGAAATGTTGACACTCACCGAGGCTAAAAAGTGCAAGAGGAATTTTTACCCACATTAAAGAAATTTGCTGCAAATTTGTAAAGGGTTTTTCTTATTTTTATTGGGTGTAAAGGGTGGATTAGATGAGTCACAAATTTTGTATAGATTTACAAACACCAGTAAGGCTGGGTTCACATGGGCCAATTTTGCTCAGCGTTTTATACCGCGCGTTCGCGAAATCAAAGTGAAAATAAGAACTGTCATTGCTGTGCAATGATACACTAGTGTTTCAATAGAGAGAAATGTGTGCCAGGAAGCTTCTTGTAGCCTTTTTTTCAATCGCGTAAAATGCTATGTGGAAAATGCGACAGGATAAGAAGCAATAGGAATTGTACAATATCGGTCATAAGTGAGGTAAAAGCCCTTAGAAAGTGAGTATTTTTAAATATGGAAGTAAAGCCCAGAAATCTTTTTTTTTTTTTTTAAAAACAGAAAGTTGCTTTAATGCTTTAATGCGCTTTAAAAAAAAAAAAAAAAAAGCAGTATAAAATTCACCTGTGTAAACCCAGCCTAAATAAGATGGTGTCACTTTCTACCTGGTGAACTATTTTTCATGTAGTGGGACAACCTTATTATAGCCAAGTGTTAAAGAGGTTGGGAAAAAGACCAATTCACATACATTAAAGGTAGACCATTTTAAAGACTTTAAAGAAAAATGTGTCAGATACCCTCACTGGAAGGGAGGAGTAGGAGATGGCGACTGGAAGAAGACACCGCAGGGGACTTGGTGGTAGCAACCACCAGGGAGCAGAGTCTAATATACTGCTGGTGTTCACCCAGCGCTCCCACAAGGAAGTTGGTACTTTGCTGCAGCAGTGTCCAGGTCGCAACCCCTGGGGTTGCTGTCCACACATGGTGTATAACGTAATAAACAGAGAGGGTAGTCGGTATCCAGGCAGAGGTCAAGGCAGGCATCAAACAGGCAGAAACAGTAGACAAAGCTAAGGTCAGGGCAGGCAGAGTTTAGGCAAGGTCCAGTACAGCCTAAGGTCATACACAGGTAAATATAGCAAAGTATATAGGACCCAGGAGCAGAACTAGCCCTATAATTGGGCACAGAACTATCTAACAGACTCCTTTATATAGGAAAAGGAGTGTGTCACATGATCACGGCGGCCATGTCATAAGCGAGTGACCACGGCATGCACGCTCATGACGTCAGCACACATGCTACACAGTCACCGCGAGGAAGCTGTGGCATTCCTGGTGCCAGAGGGAGACTGGCGCTTGAGTGAGGAGCGGTGAGTAGATCTCTTAACAAGATGTCATGCCCTGGCAGAATATTCCAACGTACTCACAGTCTAATGTGAACAACCTACTAAACTTATAAACATAGTTCTCATGATCTAAAGGGGTCACCTCTTGTTTCTTGATACTTCTCTGAGTAATGCGATCCTCAGGGGCTTGTCTATGTTTGCCCTCTAACAGCATCCCTATTACCAAAGCAGGTCCCTTTTCCCAAAGAGAAAAAAATGTATCCATCATACCTTCTGTTATTCTATTTATACAATTCTTCCCAAAAATGTTTTAATTTCTGTAATATCATTTCCAAGGTAGAGGTTTAAAAAATAAAGCTTTTGTAATAGACAAAAACATATTTTTTTCTATTCAGTCAAACACAATTGTAGACAGAGATCATTGAGCTTCCCCAAAAAAGATATACAGTATTTTGGTTATCCTATCATTTATCATCTGGTTTATCAACAGACACATACGTCATTTAAAGACAATACCATTTAAATTATCTTTAAAATTCCCTTTGACATAAGTCAGCCCAACCCATTTGACCCTGAAGAGTAATTTTGCTAACATCCAGGGGTTTATATACCATTGGGGGCTATGGAGGAAGCTGCTAATGAATCCAAGGGGGAAAATACAAACAATGCTACCCTGAGCTTATAACTGGTGGTTAATAGGTCTACTGGGAGGCCCCTCCCCCGTCATGTGAGGTATGACATCATGTGACATGGCTGTTAAGAAGGTAGGTCTCAGTCCTGTTGGAAATTTTCCCAGTGTCTCAGTGGCCCAGTCCAATGCTGGCTGGCAACCCAACTACTGTAAATAATGGGTGTGCACAGCTCACTTTATATTGGGGTTCTTGCACAGTGAAGCAATGACCAAATCACTACATGATAGACTTTGTGATGACATCATGTGTGATGTAATAACAGGCTGCTCTGGATTTTACATAGGTGTGTGCAGGTTAGGGGGTGCTTAGGCCTAGGTCAATGATGTAAATAGACAATTTCATGTAAAATGATGGTGTGGTGGTAATTTTGCCAGGGGGCTTATAGTGGTGTATATACAGCACTGCTTTTATTTGATTGGATTTTGCACCTGTTCAATCAGCTACTGGTGCACTGAGCATCTCAATCAGCAGGGCTTGATTTTCCTAGAGGAAAACTAAAGGTCAACTAAAGAAGGAGACATATAAAAAAAAATACCTTCTAGTAAGTTGAAATGTTGCAGTCACAGCTTTGAACTGTGCTGCCAATTCACTGCCCGGAGGCAGAATTCACAGTGCTTAGGCTGATAACAGAAGCCAGCATAAAGATCCGCCAACTTATGCAAAAGAGCGCACACATCATCACGCTCCTTGTGCTTTTATTTTGTTGCCAGTGAGGAGAGTGTTCTCATTGACCCCACAATGATCGTGATGATGTGAATACCCTTTTGCACCGCCAATTCAGCTACGTGGGCGGAGCTTCACACTGGCTCCTGTATCAGCCTAAGCGCTGTGAAATCTGCCTCTGTGCAGTGAAGTAACAGCACAGTTCAAGCTGTGACTGCAACGTTTCAACTTACTAAAAGGTATTTTTTTTTATTTGTCTTTTTTTTAATTCAACCTTTATTTTTCCTTTAAAGGGTCGCTTGACTCCTAGTCAGGGACACAGGCAGGGGGAATCAATGGAATTGATTCTAATAGAGAAGTATTTTTAAGAGTCAAATGTTGATTCTGACATTTTTTTCTCCATTCTTTTTTATGATATATGACATATGTCAGTGCCTCTGACCTGAATCTCCTGTAATGCAATGCATGGTGGGAGGGAAGGTGTTATCAAAATGTCATCCCGCAGGGTAATGTGACTTCTGCAATCAGCCCCTCATGAGGCAAGTAGCATTAAAATGAGATCTCAAGAATAAGAACACCCCAGGCTTACTAATGAGAGAAGATAATTACAGTCTGAGAAAGGAAAGTTATTATGTGCTTTCTATGAAACCTACTTCAATAAAAAAAGCAAAAGTTCAAGGTTTTTCTTACTGAAACATTCAAATGATTAATTAAAGCAAAGTGTACATCAGTTTCTTCTGTTCATCTCCTGTAAAAGACTGTACATGCTATTATAATTATTATACATGTGTATAATTCATTGCAGTCACTCTAATAGAATGTAAGGGTACACTAATTCGTACCTTTTGGGTTCCTGTACTGTGTTCTCCCCTCTATGTTTCCTCTATAGTTTTTGATACCACACAATAGGAAGGGATTCCTCTGTAATGGCCATCTCCATTATGCTTCTAAGTAACTAAAGTTTTGGAAATCTTTGTAGATAAATTATTCCACTGTTTAGGCATTTAAAAAGTTCCTTACGCCTATTCACTTGGTTCACATTTCTCCAATTGGTAGCAGGAAACCCACTCTGCATATAGGGGCTGCATCTCACATGGGGTCATTCCACATGCATTTAATAAACATGTGTAATAAATCTGTTTAACTGACATCTAGATTTTTGTTTTTTTTGGTTTTTTTTTTGCTACTGTTTGTAGGAAATACAAACCTGTACCTGGCAATGCCCCTAACAGCTGATGTTAATACAATTAAGCAAAGGTGAATAGTTATTTATTTTAACATATATTCATAGAGGAATGTTGTCTTGCCTGTTATATTTTGGTACATTTAAAATTCATTATGTAGTGTTATATAGACTTTTGTGGTCACAAAATATTTTTTTTATAACACAAAATGTATTTGATGGCCACAAAATTATAAGAAGTAATATTCACGAGGAATATGAATAGACAGATGTTCAATCTTTAAAATATATAAATAAAAAGTGTCCAATAGACGGTTACTCACTATCCGTTCCACTGGGTGCACTGGAGCTGATCATCCCAAACGATAACGTACAGATGAAAATCCAATGAAGTCTCCGGCAGTCCAGAGGTGAGTTAAAAATATTGCTTTATTGGTTTGTTAAACTCTCATGGGGGTACTTCTTCAAATTTGGTGATTTTAACAAACCAATAAAGCAATATTTTTAACTCACCTCTGGACTGCCGGAGACTTCATTGGATTTTCATCAGCCACAAAATCATGACTAGATATAAAAAAATGTTTTGCAATCACAAATTGCTACTTTGGTATCATGAAATATACTTTTGTTGTCACAGAAAAATAGTGAAAATGACAAAAATCAATTCTGAATCACACTGAAGGGGGTTATTCACTAAAGTGTGAATTGTTGCTTATAGGTGTGAAGTCGCCAGATAAAGACAGTCTCAATAGGCTGCTACTGTCGCAGTCGCATCTTTATAATAATATTGTCACAGTCGTGACTTTATTATGGGAAAATTGTTGCAACTTTACAATGGGGAAATTGTAACGGATTTGCTATGGGAATCCGCTGTTTGTGAATTCAACAGGTCGAATTCGCACCTTAGTGAATAACCTCCTAAGGGTGAAATTTGCTAAAGTCAAAAATAATTTTTTTTTTACCTTTTCACCCATTTTTTCTATGAAAATGAAGAAAAAGTTAAAAAAAAATAGACTTTAGTAAATTTTGCTGTATCTGCCCCAAAATGAATGTATTTTGCAAACTAATCTTTACTGAAAAGATATTGCATTTTGAGACACTAAGGGGGGAATTCAGGAACCTCCAAAGTGAGGTGCGTAGTGTTCGCCTCACTTCGGAACAACTGACATGCGCATGCTGATGTCCTGAACGCGGACATCAGCATGCGCATTAAAGGGATTCCTCTCCCGGCGAGGAGACTCGAGTGCATGCGCATTTCAGTTGTTCCGAAGTGAGGCGAACACTACGCACCTCACTTCGGAGCTTCATGAATTCCCCCCTAAATGTATTCAGGGTGATTATTTTGGATAAATATGTGACTCAAACTACAAAGTAGTGTTTGTGCACAAAAATTCATATACCGTGTTTCCCCGAAAATAAGACAGTGTCTTATATTAATTTTTGCACCCAAAGTTACACTATGTCTTATTTTCAGGCGATGTCTTATATTTCCCTAAAGAAAAAA
>WMED01018110.1:0-12804 GCA_019650415.1 Pipa parva | reverse complement strand
CGGCCCGGCTCTGGGGGCCGAGTAAATGGCCTCAGGGGGCCGCATCCGGCTCGCGGGCCATAGTTTGGGGACCCCTGATCTATTGCAACATTGTGATATCATGCCTTCCAGGCTCCCAGCCTTCCCCTCTCCAGTCCATTTTAAATGTTGCTGCCTAATATCCCTGGTATTTAATACCTCCCAAGCATTGCTAGGAATACTCCTTCAGTATTTTTGAAGAACTCCTGTCTCATTGAACACTTGTACTTTTTTACTTTACAAACACTTATTTTATACCTAAGTAGTTATTGATGGCTAATCGATTATAGAAAGATGGAAGCGAGCACAAATAAAAGTAATCAATTAATTACAGGATGGTGCTAACGGATAAACATGAAATAATGCAGAAAGAAAAACAGCATCTTGTTGCACACCTCTCAAATATTTATTAAAAACAATTAAAATAGCCCACATGGGCTTTAATCCTCAAAAGAGGATAAGCGCAAACCATAACAGGCACCACAAAAAGTGTATAAATCAAAAAATCTGAAAATGATACATGAAAATGTAAATAATAATCATAAAGAGAAGAAAATGAAAAATTGGGCAACTTGTAAGTGAATGTAGTACAAGCAAAGAACAGGTCAAAAAATGTTTGCAGTAAAGATGAATGAATAAGCATTGCCAGAAGAAGATCAAAGAGGCACAAATGGTAACAGAGTAGATACAGCGCTGTTGAGAAATACCGAGAACAGCGCTAGATGGCAGGTCATGAAATAAATAAATAAAGGAACCTGTTGATGTGGAGTAAATGCACAATGCAAGCAGTCAGAATGAAGAATGTGGGCCCGCTACGGAGACCGTACACGTTTCGCCAAGAGGGTATGGCTTTGTCTAGCGGCTGCTTCCATTGTTCATTTACTCCACATCAACAGGTTCCTTTATTTATTTATTTCATGACTGCCATCTAGCGCTGTTCTCGGTATTTCCCAACAGTGATGTATCTACTCTGTTAAGATTGCGACAAATTTCCCGTAATAAAGTCGCGACTGCGACAATATTCTTATTATAAAGATGCGACTGCGACAGTAGCAGCCTATTGCGACTGTCTTTATCTGGTGAATTCGCATCTATACGCCACAATTCGGACTTAAGTGAAGAAACCTAAGAGTTAATTAGAGAGGTCGCCGCTAACTATAACAGGTTTTTTTTGTTTTTTTTTTGCAATTAATCTTACTTATAACCACACGGGGGTTATTTTGGTTGTACTACTTACAAAATCATGTGCAATTTCCTTTTATCTCTTTGACTTATTCTTCATTTCTCTAAAGATGTTTACATACTGCTGATCTTCATTGTTGGAATTAACTCATTAGCAGATCATGTACATAAAAAATATTCTGTGCTGCTGTTTTTCACAAATAAATACACCTTTTCAATCTATTGGGAAAAAAACCCAATATGCTTTTATAGGCACTACCTTACATTTTCTTCAAGTACATACAAAGTTTCATTAAAAATGACATTGCAATACTTAAACTTATGACCCCTGCTCTAACCTTATTATACTTCAAAGCTTTCACTCTGAAAGGTATTGAAGTTATCATATGTTCTCCATTCTTTAAGGCCAGGTACAAACTGGCATAAATGCGCTAGCGCATAGACATTTCAGGTGAAATTTATTAGTCAGAAAGAGAGTTCTGAGGGGGTTATTCACTAAGGTGAGAATTTGACTGTCGAATTCGCAAACAGCTGATTCCCATAGCAAATCGGTAACAATTTCCCCATTGTAAAGTTGTGACAATTTTTTAATGTTAATATTGTGACAATTTTTCCATAATAAAGTTGCGACTGCGACAATATCTCATTATAAAGATACGACTGTCTTTATCTGGTGAATTCGCACCTATACGCAACAATTCGGACTTTTGTGAATAACCCCCATCTTTCCGACTTTACCAAGAGAAATCTCATTTTATTCTGTTGAGATTTCATTCGAGATAATGAGACCAAGTTTCGCGGTCCCAAATTTTCTATATTTTCCATGGAAAGGTAGCCATGTTTCTAATGTAAAGCATGGCTACTTTTCCATGTGAAAAACTTTGAAAACTCAATCTCAAATGAAATCTCAGGAAAGCAAAACAAATTTTCTCTAGGTAATGTCGAAAAGACCCGGGGGGAATTCACGATTGTGCGAAGTGAGCTCCGAATCCTTTGGCTCACTTTGCACAGACTGATATGCGCTCGTGAGCGCTTTAAAGGGATTCTAGTCTTGGCGCAGTGACTCAAGTGGTCTCGCCGAGACTGGAATCCCTCTAAAGTGCTCACTGATGTCCGCGTGCAGGACATCAGCGAGCACATATCAGTCTGTGCGAAGTGAGCTGAAAGATTTGGAGCTCACTTCGCACAATCGTGAATTCTCCCCCCCCCCCTCCCGAGCGTTCTTTCTGACATACATTTCACCCTTAGCTTTTAAAAAAAATACACATTGTGAATCCTTATGCAACTTACCTGTTCTGGCCACACCAGTGCTAAATGCGGGAGTGTGTACACGCAAACACTTGCTGTCGCATATCTGACAGGCATACCTATGCGACGCAAAGAATGCGGCCAGATAGGAGGAGCTGCAAATGCTGACGGAACATTCACACAGTGTCGGTTAAGTGCAATAGAAAAGTGCATGCCGAATATTCACCAGCCTGAATTTACCCGCGTATTTTCGGAAAGCACTTTTCTAAAATACACTGGCGTATTTACGCCAGTGTGAACCTGGCTTAAATGTGCCTTAATAACATAACACCCTTTTAAAATAAGTTGCAGATAACTTTGTCTCCATCTACCATCACAACTCTTTTGTCAACTGTTACCAACTAAATTGTCTTATGTCGACCTACCTCACTACAATGAGAATCTATAGATTCTGTACTCTCTCTGATTTAGATCACTTTCAGTCTAGTATTTAAAGCCTGATAATCTCAGGGTCACCAGAGTTGCAACTCCTTTTACTTTCATTGTTATTCTAGGAACCCCAACATGAAATAATTTGGGATACAGTTCCTTCTTACTGAATCCACTGTGGTGTTCCTTGTGTATTGAAAGTTTGATACTACTGCTAG
Organism: Pipa parva; assembly: GCA_019650415.1. Classification (NCBI taxonomy): domain Eukaryota; kingdom Metazoa; phylum Chordata; class Amphibia; order Anura; family Pipidae; genus Pipa; species Pipa parva. The sequence goes on along the minus strand of WMED01018110.1, from coordinate 9,709 downwards.
TAACCTTTGAAGACTGATTATTTTAGCACGATGTTGTTATCTCAAAACTGTTTCCTTTATTCCTTAAAGAATATCTAGCGTTTATGCAGTTTCACTCCACACAACAGAGATTCAGCAATAAATATTTGAAAATATGCCCCATGCATCATTTCTAAATTTCTATTATTCAAAGCCTAGTTCCCCTTCTTCTTTTGTTTCCTACTTTTATTCTCCATTACAGGAATAGGAAGGCTCTCTGCAAAATGTTTCTCAGTACAAACATAACTTTGATTGCTGCAGTAAAATAAATAAAAATGTGTGAGAAAACTTAATTAAGCATTTCTTTAATATCTTAACATTCCAAAGAATCCTCTGGACTTTAATATATTCATACCATCTGTCTTAGGCAATTGACAGGTAAACAATTGTACTCTAGGTTACTCACTACCAAATCCCAGTTGTCAAGAACAGCTTGTCATGTCTAACATCTTATTCAACTGACTTTAGAGAATGCAAGACATAGCGCTCAAGGAAATATGCTTCAGCATATCTTGTCTTGATAGTCATCAAGTGACAGCAGGGGTGTGTAGGAAAACTACTTTAATGATGGGTGGATGATAGCCATTCAATGTGAATATAATGCATTTGGGGTTGAATTATGCCATTTTACTATGCTAGTTTAGTTTAGAGTACTTAACTGAATACAGGATAATCCTCTCTAATTTTCCTCCAGATGTCAAGTCGTAAAGGCTGAGACAAGGCAAAATCATAGTAAATTATTTTAAAATTAGCTGAAAACAACAGAAGTAAAGCTGTTAAAAGTGTACATGATGTTTGGCTGTGTTATTTTAAACCAGATGTTTTCCTGTGCTAGCTGTGATTTCAGATAGAAAATAAGACAAAACACTTATCAGGAAACACCTTATGGTTCAAATAACAATGCAGGTATGTTTAATATAAAAAGAGGAATTTGTTTTACAACACTGTTACAATATGTAATTGCTAACTACACCTTTCTAAATTATAGAGAGAAAATCTGATAAACGCATCACCTGTAATTCTAACATATTGACAGAAGATCTGCTATACTATATCGGTGAAATTTATTAAACTCGGAAAGACCGCTCTCTCAGTCTTTCCGAGTTTACCAAGTGAGATCTCGTGTTGTTCTCACGAGATTTTTTTCCTGTTTGGGAGACTGAGTTTTGCGATCTCGATTATTCAATGGAAAGGTAGCCATACTTTACATTAGAAGTATGGTTACCTTTCCATCTAAGATTACCTTACCATCGAAATTCAAAAAATTGAGATAAAAAAAACTCAAAACTCAAAAAAATCTTGCAAGAACAATGAGAGATCTCGCTCAGTAAACTCATAAAGACTGAGAGCAGTTTTTCCAAGTTTAATAAATCAGTTCAGATCAGTTTGTGAGGGGAGGCAAATATAGGCAATAATATCAATTCTAGTCACTTTTCTTTGGATAGCATAAGTAGGGCTGTATGCCATTCACCATGGTAACAGGCCATTATTCCACTGAATTTATAGAATACCATACAAAGAAGATATAGTTATACATGGCAATGCAAAATTCATAGGTCTACAAAAGGGGGTTTCACTAAAGGAAGAATATTCTTTTATAGAGCATGGTGAAGTTGTCTGCAGTGTAACCATAAACCACGGAACCATCTACAGTAGAATGATCTATTGATGATACTAATGTTATAGACCCTACAAAGAATATATTTGCAAATTATACAGGAGAGGCATATTCAAATATTGCAGTATGGTAGATTTAATAAATACTAGTGACTCTGGGCCTTATTGAATAAAGTCCGTATAGTAGCGTAGAGCTATGAATTCACATATATTCACCACTTCCCCATATTCACTTATTCACTAAACTTTACAAAAGGAGGAAGTGGTGTGCAGGTGCAAATGTGAATAGATGTACTCCAAATTCACCTGTTTGACTTGGCCACTTCAGAATGGTGAATTGGGGGGTTGATGTCAGGGTTCTGGTGTTGCACAAGGTGACTATTTAATCAAAAGTGGTATGTCAAGACTAACCTCACTGCCATTCACTTGTATTTGCTACAATTTGCATAACTTTTCATCCTAGTTCTATCCAACTGACTATGCCACGCTAACCATGTGACAGCGATTGCTAACCATGTGACAGCGATTGCTAACCATGTGACAGCTATTGCTAACCATGTGACAGCGATTGCTAACCATGTGACAGCGATTGCTAACCATGTGACAGCGATTGCTAACCATGTGACAGCGATTGCTAACCAGTTGACAGCGATTGCTGCTGTCCGCCTGTTCAACAAGTCTATTCTCCTCTTAGTCAATACTGAGAAGTGAATTTATGACTATTTTGGCAATGCAACTCGCTTTGTAGTGAGGTGATTTCGGAATGTCATTCAGGCCCTCAATCTTTTGCAATGTGTGTGCCGTGCATAGTGTATATAGTTCACTCATATACAGTAAAACTCCAGGTATTATGTCACTTAACATTTCTCAGCTATGGAGCAAATATGTGATAGTGTTACTCCTCTGGGCATTGCTCTCAAAATGTCAGACTTCTTGTTAGGTTTGTATAGCTGGACTAGGTATGTATTTCCTAGCGCAATGGGAAATATCACATTAAAAATGCACTTTAAAGCTGACATGGTGTGGTTGGGTATTGTATAGTATTTACTGCTTTCCCTGCTTCGCTTAAAGTTATTTTTCATTATATTAAATAACATCTCACAATATTACTTTAGAGTATAGTCAGCATTACACATATGTTTATAAAGCTACCTACCTCACTTAGTCAATTGTTCATCATGGTGACTGTTTATTTGGCACTCAACTTTAAAAAAACCATTGGAATCTTTTCTTGTCTAATTAAGATTTTGTACATGTTGTAGAGATTCTAACAAAACATTGAGTTTGCAATGCCGAATCAGAAGAAAGGTTTTACATAAGGATAAAGAAAACCCAGTCTCTCGAAAAAAAGCCGTCTCTAGCTTTGGTTCTGACCTACCACTATTTTTCAGTCTGTTACGAGTTTCCCAGTAATATGTCAGTAATACCAATAGGGGCAGGTTAGGGTGCCAGGCTAAGTCAGCAACAGAAACTAACAATGTTGCAGGAATGTAGGCAGGGTTAGCCCCAAAGTCAAATGCCAGATCAAAATAGAAAGCAGGAATCGGAGATATAAATGCAGCGAAGGGACTGGAATCACTGCAACAGTGAAGCAGTGCCCAATAAAGGGACAATAACACTGGGAAAGACTAGGACATAGAAACACTGAACAAGAATACAGACTAAGGTTCTTTCTGGAAAGAGAAAGAAAACAATTATTAACTGTAAGTGAGGTGCTGTAAGGATTAGAGAGTGATGGGCTCCACTTGACCTAATTACCTTCATTACATCCAGCCACTTCAACATTACACTACTTTAACTGTCTCCATATAAAGCAGTCAGGGAAGCTACAGCAACAGAAGCAAGCTAAGCAGCTCCATTGGTTATCTGACACGTAAATCCGGTACAGTGAAAATAATATCAGGGCGGTTTGTACATACACATGTAGCACTGGGTGACCTGCTACCAATGTCTGGGTAATGTAGTGGAGTAAACAACACAATTGCCATGATAAAAAATCTAAACGCTGCCATTTTCATTAAAAAAAATATCTGGAAATGGTGGATTTCCTCTCAGAATACCCTTACAATTCAGGAAAAATGCGCGGTATATACAGTAAGCGGCAATAAAAAAATGAATTAGGGTAATGTTTCCAATTATAATTTCAGATATCCGCATAATGAATTCCTACACATATTACAGAATAAGGACATCATTAGCCCATCAATCCTTTTTACGCCTAGACTTTAATATACTGGCTGTAACTGCAATGAATTCTGATTAGTAGTTTTCTGTAGTGCACGGTGATTTAGTTTACAATATTCAGGGTAACATCTTGTTTACTACATGATAGCTGGGGATTACAGATCAGAGTAATATCTTCTGCCAGGAGCTGTTGAACCAAATGATCTATGTATGGAGATGTCCATGCCGCTGCTGTTATATCCGTGGCTATGGAATATCCCAATACCATACATCATGTGCATTCTGTCAAAGTGCTTGCTATAGAAAGGAGAGCTAAAGGAAGTTGACCCATGTATATATATATTTATTTATTCATTTTTATATAGCGCTTCTATATTACGCAGCGCTTTACAGAGATTCATCATTCACTTCAGTCCCTAGCTTAGTATTGCTTGAGAAATGAGAAAAGGAGGACAGACCTCTTGAAATATTGTCTATTCAAACTGACTGTTTTATGTATCTATATGTATTGCAATACTTGGTGATACTTTTTTTATTGGACTAACAGTCATTTTAAATAAACGAGCTTTCCAGAGGTCTGACCTCTCTTTATCAAGTCACAGACCTCTCTAAAATGCATCTATATAAAACCACTGTTAGTTCAATGAAATATGTATCACCAAGCATTGCAATACTCATTTTTTTCTAAATCTGTGGACTAACGTGACCATTCTATCCCAATTTATATATCTACTTAAATACTTACATTACAAAACAATAAATACAGGTAAGTAAAATTCATAATGGGCGAAATTTATTAAAATCGATAATCGCGATATCGCACTTTTTTTTTACCAATATTGCGATATTGAAATTTGGACGGACCACTGATTTCAATGGCAGAATGGCTGAAAAATTCAACTTCACAATTTAGATATTGGCAAAATTGCGATATCGGTAAAAATCGTTTGATATCGCGATTTCGATAATTTGAACGATTTTAATAAATTTCACATTATAGAGTTCAGACTTGGTAAACCACCAATATTTCCCAGCTATCACGTTCTGCATGGCTGATTAACATATAAGTCCCTAGACTATCTAACTACAAGCATTGTAGGAAACACTGTCTGTTTATGGGAGTGGGAACAGTTATAAAATAAAGCTGTTTCCCTTAACATTTGTAGGATCTAAATAAAGTGAGTATCTTATACAATCAGAACACAGAGCAAGTCTTAGCAACTCTCTAGAGACATTAGCAACAGCAATCACCTTGCTCAGGACATCCGTCTATTTCGGATTCATTTCTGCATCCATCCATTCTCAATTTACCATATTGGATCACAAATTAGAGGAAACATTAACCGACAGTACTAATATACTGACCTCTCCCCCTCTACACACACACCAGTGGAAATGTTTAATTACTTTTTTCTCTCTACTGAAGGTTTACTCTTTTATATGGATTGCAAGGCATTCAGAGCAGTCACCTCCTTTTACTGGTGTCATTAATTATTAACTGTTATTTCCACAGCTGTTTGCAGTGGACCTCCTTCATTTTTATGCTCGACGTACAGCAAACTGCAGTCTTGTACTGTTAGATAAATTACTCAATAACTGAAAATTACTTTTTAATATGTGAACTCGAATACAGAAAAGATAAAGGAAAAAAACAAAAACAAAAAGAAACCATGAATGCTTAAAATAAATTAGTACGTTTTAGCATACATTAGATACAGAGGTTATAATGTATTCAATATTTACATATGAAATAGACAGTTTCCATGACTACACTGTTTATGTCATGGGTAGCAATGTACAACTGCCATCTGGATAAAGCACTTCAAGTACTGAACTTCAGTAAGAGTCCACACATGCTTATTTTAAAATGACTTAATGGCACTGGGAGCTAATATTAACTACCTGCATCTAAATGAAGTGAAAACTCCAAACCTTGGCTCTTGCTTAGGTCCATAGATTCAACAGAATAGAACAACATTTTAGGATTCTAAAACAAAACACTAATTAAAGTTTAAACATCATTGCAAATTTTGCTTGAAATAATAAAAGAAAATTGTAACAATTGTTGCAAATAAAAAAATTAGAGGTAAATGGCTGATTTAGTTTACTGTTTCCTAGTTTGAGTTGATAGGAACATTAAAGGGGGTTATTCACTAAAGTCCGAATTGTTGCGTAAAGGTGCAAATTTGTCAGATAAAGACAGTCCCAATAGGCTGCTGCTGTCGCAGTCGCGTCTTTATAATGAGAATATTGTCACAGTTGTGACTTTATTATGGGAAAATTGTCGCAATTTTAACTTTAAAAATTGTTGCGACTTTACAATGGGGAAATTGTTGCGGATTTGCTATGGGAATCCGCTGTTTGAGAATTTGACAGTTGAATTCTCACTTTAGTGAATAACCCCCACAAAGTTCATGGATTTTTTAACAAAGTGTTACACCCGCATCAAATTCATCAAAAGGAGAGCTAAATGAGCCAATACTGCTGTTATTCATTTATGCTACAACAAATCCCAAGGGCCTTATTTAATAAAGGCCAAATAGTCGTGTATAACACTGAACTGGAATTTGATCATCACTTTCCCGTGTTGACTTATTGAGCAATCTGTGCGATGTAGTGAATATGCATCTAACTCAGGTAACTATCGTAGTTGTAATCTAATGGAGCACTTTGCGCACACAGGCACAGGTACTATTGAGTTGCTATTTAAGCAAGTGACAGAGTCTGTTGATGGAGTGAATTTGAGTAGTGCACTGCTCCGAATTCACCAGTTTGACTTTGCCACATCGGAGTGGTGAATTGGGATTTTTATGGCAGGGCTCTTTTGTGGTGAGGTGAATATTTCTTCAAAAGTGACAATAGCGACTGTGACGAAGTGACAACTTGACCTAGGCACAAGATGGCATAGAAATCAATGTATTTTTCATTTATATACAGTTAGAGATATGGTGAGGATAATGTCCCTGCACTTCGCTAGGAGAAGTCACATCAATTCAATGTGATTGCATCCTAATTCCATTTGACCAACTACACCACACAACGCACCTAACAGCGCTGGTTGCTATTCGCTTCTGCAACAAGTCGATCTGGTGCTTCATAACTAAGAAAAAGTGAATTTGCAACTATTCTGGTGATGCAGCTCGAATTGCAACAAGGTGAATTTGACAAGTGAATTCAGTCTTTAGCCAATAAGGACCCAAAAGTTCTGCCACCTCAAGCAACTGGTGGCCTTACAAAAGTGCTTACTGCAAAATGGGTGCAGACTGACCTTCTTTTACTCCTAAAAATTAGATAGGTTCCAGTAACAACAAAAATGTGAAATCGCTGTTATTCATTTATACATGAGGCACTGATTTAAAACTTCAAAAGATCAATATAGTTCCTAACACAACATTAATATGCTTTAATTCAATAAATTGATATGTTTACTTACAAAACCATCGAGCCCATGTAATGAATATGTATTTTCAAAATACATATTCAGTTGTTGCTCAGGACCTTGAATATGGAAAACGGTCTAATTTCAAACTTAGTCCTTTACTGAAAAGCAAGGAAATGTAGTAAACCTTAACCTATATTTTAATCATTTTCATTTGAAGTTCACAATAAGAGGAGCAGTTTTATGGGGGTATTGCAAAGGCTACAGGAGAGGCATATAAAGTATACAATTAGTTTTCTACTCAGGCTGATCATTTTATATGGGAACCTAGTTAGATGATTTATAATCAGACAGAACTGTAAAATGGACAGAGGTTAAGGAACTCCTTTCCTGAACTGTTCCCTGGGCACCGGCCTTACATTGAACTACACTGCAAGAAAATCTGACAGAAGAAAGTACTATGTATGAATATAATTAACAGAATGTTTCTAATGTAAAGGGCAAAATTTACTAAACTTGGAAAAGCCCGATTTCACTTTTCTGAGTTTATTCCCGCGAGATCTCAGATGTTTCTTGCAGTAAATGTCGCGAGATCTTTGCAATCGATATTTACAGACATAAACTTTTGATAGAGTTTTTTTGTTCTCGATTTTTCAATGTAAAGGTACTCATAGTATGTCGTGACCTCAGCCGGCCGTGATTGGCCAAGAACCCGGAAGTGCTGGACAATATGGACAATATGGAGCACCAGCGCTTGCCGGCGTCAGAGACGTCGGGAACATGAGCAGCGCAGGAGCTGAGGTAAGCTCTGCTCGTGTTCCCGGCGTCTCTGATGCCGGCAGGCGCTGGTGCTCCATATAGTCCAGCGCTTCCGGGTTCTTGGCCAATCATGGCCGGCTGACGTCACAAGTGACGTCAGCAAGTGGGGGATTTAAAAAGGAGCGCTGTGATTAGCACAGCGTTCGAGTATTATTGTCTAACTACTGTATGTTAGTAGTTGGATCAGCCTGGCGTTTGGTCAATCTGCCTGTCTATTGTTTCACTGCCTAAGGACTGTGGTTTACTTGGATCAGCCTGGCATTGGTACAAGTTCTGCCTGTCTATTTGTCTACATGTTGTAGGACTGGATTCTCTACAGTTCAGTTTGGTGTCTGGTGCAAGAGTCTGCCTGCCTGCTTATCTGTGATTTGTTCCAGCCTGCTCCTGCAGAGACTTACAGCTTCTTTTAGGGATCATCTCTATTTGCCTTGAGCTGTTCCAGTTTGCCATCAGGGGTCCAAGTGAGTTTCAGCTGCCACCAGTGGTGGGTTGCCCTGAGGACCGGGACCTGGGAGGTACCTGTTGCAAAGGCCGTACCCCCTTGCGGGGGTTAAGGGTGAATACCTGGCCCTCATTAGACTCTGCACCTCAGGGTTAACCAAAGTCAAATCCTACTGTGGTACAGAGGATCCACATCTTCATTAAAGTCACATTATCCTATTCCTCTCACTCCCTGTTTGCTTCATGTCTGCACAGTACACCTTAGTGCTTCCAGAAGGTGTACCACCTTATCCTGTTCCCTTCACGTTTAGTACGCCTAAGCGATTCTAGAGGCGTAATGGGTTCTGGGTTCGCTATAGCTCCTCTAGTGGCGACCTAGTTCCCAAAGTAATCCTTGTGTGTTCCATTATACCCGTGACATAGTATTAATGTAAAGTATGGCTACTTTTCCATTGAAAAATTGATCGAAAAACTCAATAGAAAAGTTTCGGTCGAATAAATATTGGGTGACTTTTTTACCACACAAACAGCCAAGATGTTGGCGAATTTAGGCTTTTCAAAGTTTATTAAATTTCACCCTAAGGTGACGAATCGAAAATAAAATGTTTTCTCCTAGTATACCAAACTCCATTGAAAGTAATGTTAAGTGTAGAGACATTAACGCATTGATATTTATCAATATCGATCTTTTTCAAGACGTTTTATTTGGCACTACATAAACTGAGGGAAAATCAAAAAAATGCAGCAAAAAGAATTAATACAGAAGAAAGCAGTGAAACGGATCGAATTGCAGCAAATAGTTATGGCGGTTATACATTTACCCTTTTTCCCACTTCAAAAATATCTTCATTTTCTTATTTAATGTAGATTCCTTCTTATTACATTACCCCGTCCCCCATGCAGTCATGGAGTTTTTGTTGACATTGTTACTGATAATGATTTGCAAGTATAAAATTCCTTTTTCCGTTTACTATATCTCACTACCTTAGTTCTCTCAACACAGCTCATTACTTTCTCTGTTATTTTATATCAGGTGTTTCTTTACTGTAAGTAAAGTCATAACATTTCCTAATGAGGGAAGTGGTGATGTGTGATGCATTTAATCAGACAGCAGCGGCAATATTTATCATAAGTAGAAATACAAACCGCAGAAAAACAACAAAAGCAGTTGTATCTGTGAATAATCATGACCATCTCTCCTCTGAGCTTTATACAGTAGGGAAAAAAAGTATTTAGTCAGTCACCAATAGT
>WMED01018109.1:0-12804 GCA_019650415.1 Pipa parva | reverse complement strand
CTCCCCAAACACTGGAGGATATTCATTATAAAAAAAATGAACATGCCGGCCAGTTCTTACCTAAGGGTCCGATCATTAGTGGTGGAGCTGGACAAAGGAGGAGGATGAAGCAATGGGAGGTAAAAATGAATCCCTGTGCTACATCCTTCATATTAATCAAATTATAGAGTATGGGGGGGGGGAGGGGATGGAGAGGGGGCTTTAATTGATGCTATAATGAATGCTAAATAAGCTTAGTACTACCTGATAGGAAACTATGCAACTGTCCATTGCACTGTTTCCTATTAGCTACTATCAAGCCTTATATAAAAACTTTATATAAAGAACAGTGGCAGCCCTCCTTCCAACAAGGGGAAGTGTGTAGCAATGGGAGGCAGAAATAGCTCCTATTGCCACATCCCTGACACAATGTATTTCTCATTTATGTTTTTAATGAGGAATTGATAAAAAGGGTATTCCAGTGCTCATTTTCCAGTTTATTTATTTAGATATAAACAATGGCCTTGTAATGATATATTAAGAACATATTTTCCCTTTTATTAGTTGATTTTCCAAACGGATTTAACTTTTCATTTAAAAACAGGGAACTGACTGAAATACTTAAGAATTCTGAATAACCAATCAGCAACTTGCAGGTGTGTGACCTCACAGAACTGCTGCCCGCCTGCTTCTTTTCCATTTCAGAATTCTCAACCCAATCGCATGAGATTTTATACTGATCATCAAAAGAGGAAGTAAGTGAGTAAGGAGGGACTCTTTAATAAAATGGCTGTACATTCATGGGTGCCCACAGAGATTGATGTGGGAGGGCAATGCAGTGATACCATGACATCACTGGTACATGACATCTTGATGTCACCATCACATGATACATCAGGAGTAGTCCTAAACTCCCAATGCATCCCTCTGTCCTGCATTAGATGGACTAATAACTCTCCATGGCCGTACTGTTCTTTAAATTGAAGGAGAGGAAATATCCATAAGATATTTAAATATTTTACATTTAAATTCAAATGCAGAATACATTTGCTGTAATATAATTTATTATCAGCAACAACATGGCAAATGGATTTAGGAGTTATTATTTCAGATGATTTGAAAGTAAGCAAAAAAATCCTGCCTAAATATCAAATCATGTCTGGAAAGCTTTGGAGACCTCAACATGTACTGTTCAGATAAGTGATAAACAGGAGCTGATATGATAGAAACATTCAGCTATATCAAGGCAATTAACACGCCCGAGGGAGCAGTCTTAGTTGCGTGTCGAAAATCTGAAAGATAACACGAAGAGGGTAATAAGTACATTGAATATCAACCTAGAAAAAAACAAGGGACATTATTTCTGAGAGGGAGTCATTGAAAGATAATAACCCCCAAGCTTATTTGCAAATCTTCAATATTTTGTAAAATCACCCAAGCAGATCTCCATGCGAAATAGAATTTATTATGATATGTTCAGTAGCATACTATAACCCTCCTGGGAAGGGGTGCTACCCTGCAGCTGCTGCAACCCCTATTGTTCTGCCCCAGGATATGTAACAAAATGTGATACCTAAGGACTAAGGAAGAAACCAAATGGTTTATATTGCAACATTTAATACTTAATAGAGAGAACAAAACTGTTTGTGCAGTATCTTATGTAGCAACATTTAATAGTTAATAGAGAAAATAAAATTGTTTGTGCAGTATCTTATTTGCTAGATATTATTTCTTAGCTTACTTACATATTTTTAAAAACGCATTCAGCATCATAACAAAATACATCACTGTAATGGCTGCTGTCTCTTGTACATTGGTTCTTCAGGCAAATTGATGCTTAATGGCATTTCTTTATTGTGCTTACTCTTAACAATGCTATTATTTTAAATATTCATTTAAAATGTTTTAAATTATCATGCCATGCATTTGTCAGGCCATTTGGTAGATATGCTTAGCATTGCTGTTGCTTTCACACACACAGAGCACAAATGTATAAGGTATAAAGAATTCTATTTGCATAAGAGGAGGAAAAAATGTCATTGTCTCATTAAATTACTGATGCAGCCCAAATGCTTGCACTGATACTGTACATAGTACATCACACAGAGCAAAATGCAAACGCACAAGCCTGGTCAGCAATTGGTTTCTTCATTTATGGATGTAAATAAGTTAGCAGGTCTTAGTAACAAAACCTGAGCTATTGCTTAAATATGTACGTCATTTAGTTTCAGCATCTGTTTTTATCATGAATGTAAAATAATGGGGTCTATCGAGAAGAATGAGTGAAATGTTTCTATGTGGCATGTCATTGTCCATTAAATGCACAAACCCTCAACATGTGTAACTTAGAATTTAACGCCACAAACACACATAAAACGGCTCCATCCCTTTAAGTAAGATTTTTGTACTCACACCCTTTAATGACGCTGTGTGCTCTGGATTAACTAGGACAGACTTCAATATCCAAACGAACATATATTTAAAAAAATCCTCCAGCACTCCAGCTCAATAAAAACTTTTTTATTATCTCATTTAATAAGGTCCAATAACTTCCTGGAGTAGCATATCTGCACTGACGCGTTTCAAGCTAGATAGTTCTTAATCTTAGGGTGAAAATTATAAAAGTTGGAAAGACCGCTCTGGGTCTTTCCAACTTTAAGAATAGAAATCTCATTTTACTCTCGCGAGATTTTGTTCAAGATCACGAGATCAAGTTTTGTGATCCCGAATTTTCAGTATTTTCCATGGAAAGGTATCCATGCTACTAATGTAAAGCATGGCTACTTTTCCATGGAAAAAAACTAAAACTTGAGATCAAGAAACTCAATTTCGAGATCTCGAATGAAATCTCAGATGATCAACCCAAGATTTCTCTTGGTAAAGTCGGAAAGACCAGCGGTGTTTCCGACTTTGATAAATTTCTAAGAGTTTACTCTGCTTGGTGGTGGCACTTCAAAGGCTGAATTTGGGGGAATGAAGTTGTAAACAACAAATCCATACAAGTTGCCACAATGTTTCATATTTTTATACCCAGTGGATAATATGGTATGTATCTTGATTTCCCTGACACTATAATATATACTAACTGCATGTGCAGCAATACAGGTGCAGGTCTGTGTGTAGTAAGTTCATGAGATCATCACATCCAGTAGAGTTGACACACTCTTCAAAAAATACCAAATATAAACAGTCAAATAAAAACCTTGATACCAATCACAAGACACATGTAACAAGCTAAAGTGGAACAAAACTGCTCACTATAGGGCAACACAGTGTCTAGTGAAACTGTGTCCATCCCTAGTTAAATAAGCTCAGAATAAAGCACACCACTATGGCCATTGTGGCAGAACACAGTTACCCCCTTTCCTTGTAGAGTTAGAATTTTTGGGGTGTTTTTACAGCTTTTACTACCCCCTGTTGCAGCCACCAAAGCAACAATTTTACTAATAGCAGTCTTACTTATTATAGAAAACTTTCTAAGCACTAGAAGGGAGCAAAGTAATATACTGTATATACGAATGGGAGATCTTAGATTAACAAATTTAATAAAGGATTTAAAAACAGAAAAGTACTGTCACAAAATTGCTTTTTGACGCATTTTTTTCTACAGGGAAAAGTTGCTTTTGATCCTGTAAAATTCAACAGAAAGCTTTATAAACATCCCCTCAATGACTTATTATTGACAGGTACTTGCTCCAGACGACTGTCAGGGTTTCTAACAGCCGTGCATCTATTATGACTAGTATTCAACCAAGGAATAAAGTATCACCCCAAGTAAACATCCAAAACTATTTCATTTTCCCCCCCAGAAATATCAGAAAAAAAGGAATTTTCCTCTAGCTGTACCAATGGTATTTTCCCTAGGTTTTTTTACTTCTCATGATTGTTAAATACCCTGATAAGAGGTTGATAATTATTCAAGGAAAAGAATCATTTTTCCATGTGACTATATAGGCTTATTATATACCATACACTGAATACTATAGGGATATTAGCATGTGTGTGCTTTCCACAAGCAGCGCTTTAGTCTTTGAGTTCCACATCTCATAATACCATGGCTTACTTACAGAACATTACATTTGCTGCAAAATTGGCACTTTGCTAGGGTTTTTTTTTTATGAGTAGGTTTAAATGTTTAATCTTTATTAGTAATGCACAAGAGAGGGCCTGCTTTGTTATTTTCAATTATTGTTCTATGTAAATTTATTCTGATGAGCCAAAAATGGAAATTATTGTGACTTTTAACCTTTCCTCATTAGAGACAGTAGATAAAAAAGAACATATTCGGAAAAGACGGAGATCAACTTTTTTTTTCAACTTCAGCCATCAAAATGTATTGTGTGTTGTTGCTACAGACAGCACAGTGGGACCCTTAGTGCTTTGATGAACCTGTCTCTTTAAAGTTGTCATGAAAGCAGTTTCTTTTGTAGTGTGCTGAAACAAACCCATGCAGGCTTAAATGCAGGCCTTGAAAGTCGTATACATTTACAATAAAAAGGATAAGAATAAGTTAGGCTATGTAACTTTCCAAATGATTTTGGCAAATTAGAAGTCTGCGTGTAAAATATTCAGATGCTGGTGGGAATTTGATGTAAAGTCTTGCATGTGATTTCCATTGACTGCTTGATGCAGATTTCTTTGTATTTTTCTCTCCTACTCATGTGATTAAATATACATACTGTATAGAAAACATAGGGTCAACTTTCAGGCTAGGTTCACACTAGGGTATTGTGCGCAGCGTATTTTAGAAAAAAAAAATCGGGAAGATGACAGAGAGAAACGCTGTATAAAGGTCCATTTTTTTAAATACATATATTTTAACAAATATGTTTATTTCATTAGTAGAACCTAAATTAGTATTAGATTTGAGGTGACAGGTGCACTTTAAAGGCCTTTAAAAACTGAGATGACAAAATGCTAGTGTAAGCTTGGAACTGTATTCCATAACAATGAATGCAAAACATGTGCTGTTATTCATCTCATACTACTAATCAAATGTAGGACAAAGCCAGTGATCACCTGGGTGAAGAGATGTGAAGTGGTGCAGTTTTATTTTGTGGATAAAAATGAATATGATGAATTTCCCCCATAATGCTATTCCTCACAGCACAAATGCCACATCTGTGCAGCATTGACTTCCAGGTCTCACGAAAGGGGTCACTTTAAATCTATAGCAGTCAGTCTAGAGAACAAAGAAACGCCCCCAAGTTGCTACAAACAGTACACAATGGAATAATTATCCATAAAAAATATTAGCACATGCTCTTGTTGTAGAAAATCCTTCTTTCATATTTCAGAAGCTGAAAAATAAAGAATCTTACAATTCTTTGGACCTGTGGTTCTGTTTGTGGTTTCTGTGGGCATGCACACAACGAGATCGAATGTAAAATTTACAGCATTAAAGGTCATTTACAAATGAATATTTCTGTTACAGCTGAGCAAGCTGATCCATGCAAATTTATGGGATGTGACGAATTTTCACAATGTTCAAAAAACCCCTGGACAAAAGAGGCAGAGTGCATTTGTAAAGCGGGTTACAGAAGTCTTGATGGGTTGCTTTGCCAAAGTGTTTGTGATCTGGACCCCAACTACTGTGCTGATGGACAAACCTGTGAAATTGTCGCTGATCAGGGAGCTGTTTGCAGGTAATCAGCACTCTTAGTTGCTCTGTAAATGTAATGATATACCTAATACACTGTGCAATACTATGCAGTTTTGGGCAAGGGTCCATTTTGGTTCCTGTGTGAGGTATTTCTTCACGTTTAGGAGGAGTTTTTTTTTTTTTAATAATTATACATTGTATATTATAGTGACATAAAAGCTGAATTAACTATATGACTAAAGCTATTTAAAATAAACTATTTAAGCTTTTTGTAAAAAATTATGATTATAAAAATGGCAGTATCAATTTAAATGTATATTAATAATGGAATAAAGGTTTGTTTTTTTATCTCAGACTCTTAAATAACCCTCTGGTATAAAGGTATCCTGCCTGTTGTGTTGGTAGACAATTAGCAGCAAACCCTGTTTCCAAAAAGATGAGAATTAAGCTATTAAAATATGCATTTTGCCTTTTATAGTCGACCTATCATTAAGATAATCACTGTGAGCATCTCCCATATCGCCTCCTTACGTAAAGCTACTAATTTGGTGTTGGCACAGTAACAGATGCTCAATATGCTCATCCGTCACAGGAATGCAGTGAAGTGCAGAGAAAGATACATAGGGTACTATGGGACTGGGTGCCTCTAGTGTAGTGGTTATCAACCTTTTTATTGCAGTGACCCTTTAGTATAATTCCCCGTGATTTGGCGACCCCCATTTATTAATTATTATTGGGCAACCCCATTTAATCCTTATATTTCCAATGGTCTTAGGCGACCCCAGGCAAATCATCATTCGACCCCAAATGGGGTCACGACCCACAGGTTGAGAACAGCTGCTCTAGTGGAACTGAAGCAACTAGAGCCTGTTATGCCTCTGGAGGCACTGAGGTGAGTGCAACTGGGACAAGTGCAGGAAGTGGATTCACCTCACCACAGTGGGATTGTTATGGGATAACACCAAGGGGCAGAGTCTAAGGAGCCTCTAGTCTTCCCCTTTAAATTCCCAAAAGGAGGTATGGGCTTTGCAGTGACTTTGCAGTGACTCCCAGATTGCTGCCCTTGGGTTAACCCTCCATTGGTGGGAGCCGGCTGAAACCAGCATTTGGAAAGACTGACAATACACAAGCAGTGCCTGAGAAGGCGGTGACGATCATGACAGATTATAAAGAAGTGTGAGAAGGGTAAAAGATGGAGTGGTATGTAAATAAGAGAACCCTTTCACTCTCGAGAGTTAGGCAACACAAAATCATCACACCCCATGCCCTCAGCAAAACTATGCAGATAAAAAATGCACAATTTCATATAAAACATCCTTATTTTTGTGTCTTAAATGTATTTTCTTATTTGTTTAGGTTTTATTAAGGTTAGGATATCTTGAAATATCCACCAAAGTTAGTCAAATCAAATCTGGCAATGGAAGGAAGAGCTGAGTTATAGGGCATGGCCTGTGTAGCAGAAGGAAATAATGAAACACAAAGAATTCATTCAAATTTCTTTGCAGTTTTTTTTTAAGATCTAAATCTAATTTTAGAACATATGGAAATACATTAATTAATATTTAATTTCCATGTAAGTTAGAATTTTGAATAGGCAATGTGCTAATTAAATTTGTAATTTCCTTAGCAGTTGGAGTTTTGTTCTGTACAGGCAATAATTCAATTTGTGAGCTACTGTATATGTAACAGAGGGCATGCAGATAAATGCAGGTAAGAAACCTGAATCTACCTGTGAGGTGCATTGGAGAGAAAGATATTAAAATGAAAAGAGAGTAAACGGTCAGGGCGCATCCCCAGAGTGTAAACGGCCAGGGCGCATCCCCAGAGTGTAAACGGCCAGGGCGCATCCCCAGAGCGTAAACGGCCAGGGCGCATCCCCAGAGCGTAAACGGCCAGGGCGCATCTACTGAGCGTAAACGGCCAGGGCGCATCTACTGAGAGTAAACGGCCAGGAAGCACATACAGAGTGTAAACGGCCAGGGCACATCTACTGAGCGTAAACTGACATCTACCTAATGGCCTTATGACAAGGATGTCTAGTTTGCTAAACTACAGACTCTAAGAGCGAAAATTAATACAGTTGAAAATATCACTGTATTCAATATCACGATAATTTCAATGAGATATCGCCATATTGAATAGTAATTTATACAAAGATAACATTCGTTTACTGCAATATTGAAAATTCAGTTGAAACTTTTCAATCTGTTTGTTTCTATGGAAAATCTTTAATATTGATTATTTCGATGGGAAAATTCGATATCGTGATATTGAAAATTCGATTATGACTTTTTGATAATTTTTTTATCGAATTTTTCAATTGAAAGGTCGAAAACGGCCTTTTACCCTTAGGGCAAAATTTACCAAAATCGAGAAGGATGATTTTTACCAATCAAAACACTTCAATCAAATTTTTTGATGGAAAAGTAGCCAAAGTACTAATGTAAAGTATGGCTATTTTTCCATCAAAAACATCAAATCAAAAAGTTTGATCGAAGCATTTCGATCAGTAAAAAATCGATCGGTATTTACATGGAATAAACTCGAAAAGGCGAAATCGACCATTTTGAGTTTAGTAAATTTTGCCCTAAAAGATGTGCGTATTGTGGTGTGGTCAGTCAGATATAAGTAGGAGAAGTCATGTGGAGTGGTGCGAATTTGGAAAGTCAAGGGCAGTGATGTCAATTTCACACTGTCCCAAACTGTATTCTGTGAATATGGCATTGACCTCTATGCCACCTTGTCCCTAGGTCATATTGTCACTTAGTCACAGTTGCCATTCTCACTTTTAAATGACTAGTCACCTTACAAAACACTGAAGCCCTGCCACCAGCTCCCTAATTCACCACTCTGATCTGGCGAAGTCAAACAGGTGAATTCGGAGCAGTTCACCTAGTCGCATTCACACCTTCGACACTCTCCAAAGCTCAGTCAATAGTTGAAGTACCTGTGCATGTACACGCAAAATGATGCAAAGAGCTCTGTCACTTTGTTGTCTGCCTGTTTGACAAGTGTATTTGCAGCTTCAGAAGTGAATTCATGACCATTTTGGTGATGCAACTCGAATGGTCGCGAGGTGAATTTGACAGGCAACTTTAGACTTAAGGCAATGTGGCTCTCAGTTTCTGTCTCTATTGTTTACTTGCATTGTACCTTTTCCTAACCTCATCTCCCTACATACTTTACCTTCAGGGATATTTCGATCCATATTTCCGGTTTTCTCTGCATTATCACCTTTTTTTTTTGCCACATTTTCAAATTTCCTTAATTTATGTAATGCTGAATAAAATGTATCAATATCGAAAAAGATTGAAATTGGTAAATATCAAGAAATTAAAGGAGAACTAAAGTGAAAAAATAAAAAACAACAGTTAAAATACTTACCTTATACAGAACCGGTTGATTAGAGTCACAGCCTGAGCTGTGCTGTAATTAGCCGACATTCGATGCTTGCCCCGACACTTCCTGCACAGTGCGCTGGCTGACTGGCAGCCAGCGCCGCAGCTCCTCCCACCCTGTTACACCTCGGGAGTTTCAGGGCTTAAACATCATCACATTAATTGCGAGGGCCAATGAGAACACTCCCTGCAATGAGCGTGATGATGTATGAGGCCGGGGAAGGAGAAGAAGCAGTTGCGCGCTGGCTTCTATGTCAGCCAACGCGCTGTGCAGGAAGCGTCAGGGGAAGCATCGGAAGCCGGCTAATTACAGCACGGCTCGTGCTGTGACTGTAATCAACCGACTCTGTATAAGGTAAGTATTTTAGCTGCTGTTTTTAATTTTTTCACTTTAGGTCTCCTTTAATACCACTATACTTTACTTTACCCTCAGTGGAGCTCCTTATCCATCTATATCACTATCGCTGATCTTTTCAATGGGGGAAAAAATGATCTAACATGTCTCCATAGCAAATAATCGCTTTTTGCAACCCTCAACAATATCAGTGATATCGATATTTTCAACCTAATTAAAAAGTATATCAATATCGATATATCAGGAGAAAAGTTTACACATATTAATAAATAGCCTCTATTAGTCTACTGCTGCTAGATCGATCAAGTAAGTTTAGTATAAAATAATAGTTATCCTTTAATATTGGGACAGTGATTTACTGAAATAGTAATGTAAAGGACTGACAATATATTTTTATCAGTTAATGCAATTAGTTATCTATTAACTGCAACTGCATATAGATCATTATTCCGTATTGCTGAAGTGTGTATAAAAAGACAATTTCAGTTAAAAATTTACAAACAATCCAAAAGTATATAGATCTGTTTTCCTGTTGTATATATTGTCCTTTATCTAAGGTCAACTCATTTTGTCATCAACAGCTAATATATTATTTATTTGTTCAGTTGAACCCCTTGTAACCTTTGTTTACTGCTGTTATTTTGTCATTCTATCAATAATAAAAAATACAACAAACAGCATATAACTTTTAAAAAATGAATCAAACAGCCAGTGACTGATACGCAAGGCTAAGTAATAGTGATTGTCCTACAGTAATGGCTTGCTCCATCAATGATTTATATTATTTTTCTTCTGTGCCTTATTACAAGCACTAAATGTACATTATTTTTTCCAGGCTGGCTTTGGACTACCATATATCTTGTAGGTTCTTTGTAAACAAACAATGCCTCAAAAGTTTAGTAATAACCAGAAATATTCCACGATGATGAGAAACAATGTAGGCCAGATATGAATTTTCTTTTTTTCTGTATCAGTAACTACTTCTTGCCTAACAGTAAGGGGGTAATTCAGCATAGTGTGAACTCACTTCCCGATCCTTCACATCAGCTCCCAGAGACTGTTACGTGCTCGCTGATGTGCTACACGTGGACATCAGAGAAAGCTTTAAAGGTATTCCAGTCTCGCGAGGTGACTCGAGTGGTCTCACTGAGACTGGAATACCTTTAAAGTGTTCGCTGATGTAAATGTGTAGCACATCAGTGAGCACGTAACAGTCTCTGTGAGCTGATGTGAAGGATCTGGAAGTGAGTTCGCACTATTATGAATTACCCCCTAAGTTGTGTACAATTTTTCTACATTTTGGGTGAAAGTTATTAAAGATTGGTCTTTTCGAGTTGATCCCGCGAGATCTCGAGTTTATCCCGCGAGATTATCGATTGAGTTTTTTATTAGATTTTTCCTGTGGAAAGGTAGCCATACTTTACATTAGTATCATGGCTACCTTTCCATCAAATAACTTGATCAATAATCTCACGGGATCAACTTGAGCTCTCACAGGATCAACTCAAAAAGACCAATAACTATCAACCACTTAACTTATGACATCTACTTTGTAATTAGTTGTCAGTGACTTTTATTTAAAAGGATGACAACTCTGTTTCTGCAGATATTTTTGATTAAATGGCTTGCATCTATGAAGAGGCTAAATTGCATATTGGCTTGCAGACTGGCACACCAAGACACAGGGGGATAACACAGTGGCCCCTCCTGGTGTTTCCGACTGCACCATGTCATATTTCTGACTGTAGCAAAAAGCAGGTAGGGGATTGTAAACAAAAAAGGGATAACACAGAAATCATAGACTGAAGAGACAAAAAGGAAAATGTTTTATTAATTGGCCCCTGGGCTCTTGTTTTCTGATGAGCCCCAGCACTCTCTGACACTGAGCATGGATAATTAAAAAATAATAAATTAAAATGTCAAAGGAAGATTGTTTGCTAGGACAATAGGAGGGACACTGTTAATAGAAAGTAGGTTTAAAATGCACCTGTCACCTCAAAACTAATACTAATTTAGGTTCTACTAATATATTGTAAATATACTGTATATGTATTTTTTTAAAAATGTGCCTTTATACAGCATTTCTCTCTGTCACCTTCCCTGTCAGCCTGACTTTTCTTTCTCAAGTTGCGTGGGTGGGGCTAAATTATAATTGACATTATAGCTCCTTCAATCAGATCCCTGCTAGATCGTGATTTAATGGATCTGATTGGAGGAGCTATAATGTCAATCATCATTTAGCCTCACCCAACCTGACTCCAAAAAGAAAAGTCAGGCTGACAGGGAAGATGACAGAGAGAAATATTGTATAAAGGTACATTTTTTAAATACATATATATTTATAAAATGTTTATTTCATTAGTACTACCTAAATTAGTATTAGATTTGAGGTGACAGGTGCACTTTAAGCCTCAGCAAAGATTAATAAAGAACAAGGGCATTGATGTAATCCTTTGCCAGAGATTGCAATGGGTGATTAAGTAAAGAAATACAGTAAATACAGGTTAGCAAATGAAGCAAATGATTGGGTAATGCATGTTTTAAATCCTTGCAGCCATCAGGGAATGGTCCCCTTGTGGCCAGTTAGCCTTATAGTTACAATATTATTGCTTTCACTTTATCACAATTAGTAGGATTGGTGTTCGGTTAAAATGATGACCTCTTTTCAGCCTCACTTTTTACATTAAAATCAAAAGACACTGATGGAATTATGTTTTAAACAAAGGTCATCAAACAAATGGAGCCCTTAGGAACCTACTTTAAAAACATCTCAAAATGAAAAACAAAAACAAATAACAGTTTCAATAGCTTTGTATTTATCACTAAATCCATGTTATGTTATGGCCTTGAAACTGCTGTCACCAACCAACATGCTTGTTAGAATCAATATAGCAATCAGCATTTCTAACTACAGATACTCTGAAAAGAAATGTATAGTCTATACAGAATGTGGGTACCTAAGCAGTATACCTTTATATACGTGTGGGAGAACATAATCCCTAAACATCTGTAAAAATAGCCCAAATAATAACCATCGTTAAACACAAAATATGGCAATGTCATGGAAGCAATGCTAAAAACAAACACCTTCAAATCCAAAATAACACAGAACTATCTGTTTTTTTCCCACATTCTGATTATGTTGGGAATATATCAGTCAACAACGGGATGTGTAGAATGAAGACCCCCCAGTCTCTGTAATGATATTTTAAACCTCATAGTCTATACAGTATATTTATTTATCATAAAATAGACAAATGATGCCTTTTTTTACCTGGTAATTTTTGTAAAATGATTGGGGATTCCTGTATGTAAGTTATTGAAAATTACCATCAAAACACAAAAAGAAGTGAAAAAAAAATGTAGGCACATGCAAAAGTATTCTGTAAAGCAAAGATAGTTTACAGTAGCAGCATGAATAATATTCACCTATACAAAGCATGAATAATATTCACCTATCCACAGCATGA
>WMED01018108.1:0-12804 GCA_019650415.1 Pipa parva | reverse complement strand
GCAATAGGCCCATAGTTACATCCATACAGAAGCATTGCAGCGCCCAGCAATAGGCCCATAAAAGGCTCATTCATTCTGTAAGAAAGAGAGAGAAGGGACAGTTTTTATCATTTTCACTTGCTTTGCATGGGGTTAATATAGGTCTGTATGCACAACAATGAGTCAGAAGTGTAACATCAGCTTTACACAGACCCCTACACATATCCAAGAATAGTTACTTCAGGCATATATCCCATAATATGTATCTATCTTTATCACAAATTATATAAGCAATTGCCAAGATAAGACACTGGCAAATGTGTTTTCTATGCGCTCTTCCTGTCCTCTGCTCATTTTGAATACATAATAACACAGGTCTAAGGTCTGCAGGCCACATCTGCTCATTTTTCTTGTTATAATACAGTTCTGTTATTGGTTTTGGTAGAAATATATTCAACTAAATGGAAATAGTGATTTGGACAGAAGAGAAGGTCAGTGGAGGATTTAAGTCTATAAAGAGATCTGGATCTCTAGAAATTTTATTTGAAAGACATTGCTTGAGCAGGCAGAATATTCAACATGTTCTGTGCCTTGTTTGATGGAAAAAGATATTGTGCTGTCAGATAAGAACTGCAGTTTTAACTAGAGGATTTTCTTTATAACATGCGGAAAATAAATTCAGGTAAAATATGTTTAAAAATTTGCTCAGAAGAGCTGTACTATTATCAGACATGATAGATACACCACACCCGACAGGCTTACGCAGCAGGATTTCTACACTAAAATTTTTGAGCAAAATTTATTAAACTCGGAAAAGCCTGATTTTGCTTTTCAGAGTTTATCCCGAGAACCTCTTGGCTGTTTAGTGCGGTAAAAATTGCTCAATATTTACCAACCAAAACTTTTCAATCGAGTTTATCAATTGAATTTTTCAATGGAAAGGTAGCTATACTTTACATGATCGATCAAAATCGGGCTTTTCTGAGTTTAATAAATTTCATTTAAGATGGAATGTGTCTTTAGAAAAAAAAATACTTTAGCATTATTTTTGCCTTTTGTTGCTGAAAGACTCATGTGGCGTATCACCATTAAATGTGCTTGACTATAATTAATAGCTATTTTAAGGAAAGTTACATTTTTTTCAGACTCTTTTCAGTAAACATGACAATAAGAAATGCTATGGTGACCATGGCACCCATACACAGCTCCAGACAGTGATGTAACAATGGGAGATTGCAGCACTAACAGCTGTAACCACATCCAAGTGACCCCACTGCTCTGCTGCAACTGATGCCCCTATAGTCAGCCCTGCAGGATCTGCAGTTGGTGCCCCCTAATGGGGTATGGAAGGGGGCAGATACAGGGTGAAGAGACCTCAATTCTGCATCAGACCCATGGTTCTTAGGGTCCTGTCCTCGGCCCAATTTTATTTACTTCTCCTAAGAATAATGCAATGAACAGCACATGTTCATTAATAGTTATGTATATAGGTCATGGAATAGCTTAAAGTGCACCTGTCACCTCAAAACTCTAATACTAATTTTAGGTTGTACTAATGAAATAAACGTTATTGTAAATATATATGTATTTAAAAAATGTACCTTTATACAGCATTCCTCTCTGTCATCTTCCCTGTCAGCCTGGCTTCCACCCCCCCGCCACGCTGAGTGTTGGGTGGGCAGGGTTAAATTATGATTGAAATTATAGCTCCTCCAACTAGATTCCTGAAATCACGATCTAGCAGGGATCAGATTGGAGGAGTTATAATGCCAATCATTTAGTCCTGCCCTCCAGACACTCGGAGGCAGGGCCGGTTCTACCGATGGGCGATGTGGGCGACTGCCCAGGGTGCAATCTATTTGAGGGGTGCTGTCGCCCATATTGCCCATCACTAAAGTCACCTCCAACAGCGTTCCAGCGACGCACCTACTCTAATGAGGTAAGTTGAATGCGACGGTGCTCCTCGGCTGCTTCAGGTCTGGTTGGCTGTATTCGGCAGCTACCAGCAAGACCTGAACATCTAAGGAGCTCCGTTGCATTCAACTTACCTCATTAGAAGAGGTGCATT
The DNA here is from genome assembly GCA_019650415.1 of Pipa parva. Classification (NCBI taxonomy): domain Eukaryota; kingdom Metazoa; phylum Chordata; class Amphibia; order Anura; family Pipidae; genus Pipa; species Pipa parva. Next base: position 10,757 of record WMED01018108.1, on the reverse strand, counting down.
GCTGGAACGCTGTTGGAGGTGAGTGGGGGGCGCGGGGCAAGGGGGTGTTGTGAGGCAGGGGAGCATGGGGGGAGGTCAAGGGGCGGTTCGCCCAGGGCACCAATAGGGCCAGAAACGCCCGTGCCTCCAGCAATATGTTTGGATTATTGGCGCAAAATACCTCCCTTCAAATACAAACCCCTCACAATATATATTTACAAAAATGTTTATTTCATTAGTACAACCTAAATTAGTATTCGTTTTGAGGTGACAGGTGCACTTTAATGGATGAAATTATTTTAATTGACCACTTTGCTCACATCGGCACAGGTCACTTAAAAAAACAACTTCTGTCTCCTGTGAAAGAAAAATATATATTTAATATATTTCCAAAGCAGCAGAGCAGAAATTACACATTACTGAGGTGATAAGTTTAGAATGATCAAGATAATTATCTAGTAGAGTTGGTCCCTTGTAGTGTTCCATGTGGGTTCTGGGAATGCCCTCTGAGATATTTTTATATCTTTAGTAACATTGGGGAATTAGTAATGACCATTTAATACATAAATTGTCTAGAAAGAATGTTTGTTTAGATGATTTTGGGTTAGGGTCAGTTACATTCAATTTAAGCTATACAGTATATTTTAATGAAAAGTGGTATTGTTTTTTTAAAGGGTATATTTTATTAGTTTGTTGCCATATAAACAACAATGAATGGAAATTAAGAACCTGCAATGTTCATTTGTGTTGAATGCTGTGTTGCCATTACACAATTGTTATCATCAAAGTTACAACTAATCAGAAAGTCAGTAGGATTTTCATATATGTTACATAATCGTAATATCTAAGAACACACAATTTATACAAAGGACCGAAAAGCAGATATAATGGTAAAGGTTAAAAAACCTATAAATGAACTAGATTCCATCCAGGGACTCTAAATTTTGAAAAATGTTTGGGGAGAGCCCAGGGGCGGTTCTGGCCCTATTGGTGCCCTGGGCCGCCCCCCCTTGCCCCGCGCCCCCCACTCACCTCCAACAGCGTTCCAGCGATGCACCTCCTCTAATAAGGTAAGTTGAATGCGACAACGATCCTTAGATGTTCAGGTCTTGCTGGCAGCTGCCGAATACAGCCGACAAGACCCGAAGCAGCCAAGGAGCGCCATCACACTCAGGCGGTGTCGCTGGAACGCTGTTGTAGGTGAGTAGGGGTGTGTCGCAGGGCAGGGGGGGCGTGGGGGGATGTCAAGTTTAGCAATGGGTGATGTGGGCGACAGCGCCCCTCAAATAGATTGCGCCCTGGGCCATCACCCACATCGCCCATCGGTAGAACCGGCCCTGAGGGAGCCTCATGCTTGATGTGGGATTATTGTGTCAACAGGTTTTAGCCGAGTGACCACAGAGGGTGATAGTGCTGTTTTAATGAGATAAAAGACAGTGTTCCCATATCCAATTATCTTGAAATACAATAAAATATTATTTTATCCAGATTTCTGTTTGATGTTGTGCTGGCTATTTCAACCTTATTTGCATTTCCCCTAATAGAATTTGTATTTATACATTTTGTGTCTATTCATTGTGAATGTGACAAGATGCCAGGTATTCATCACGTATTGAAGTAACAATTTGGCAAAATGTATTGAAAGCAGTGTATATTTATAATATATAATGTTATATGGAGAATAGACAGCTCTGAAAGGGAAGACTTTGTGAAAGATACAGGACTAGCCAACAGCTCCTGTTAATACCCTTTTTTAGTCAGTCTTATCACCCTCAGAAATGGGATTCTGTGACAGGCTTCAAGGGATCAAGCAAAGCCAGACAGTAGAGAAACTGGATTTTTGGCTGGTACTTGTCTGAGGACAGTCAATTTGCACACCTGAGACCCTGAACAACCACTTTCATTAGCACTAAGCTCTTACCTGTACTACTCTGTCAGGGGTGCTAATGGAGAATAGAATCTGAAGGACTTAGAACAACAACTCCAAATGTGAGACAGAAGCAAGGTCAATTTCCAGTGATAGAGCTGGTCACACACAGTACCAAGTGTCTGTTAGGAATTCGTCTCACTGTCACCCCATTTCGCCGGTTTGGCAGAAGGGCCAGTTGCAGTCGATGTGTTAATGCACTGATGGTGTAACCGGGGCAGGGTACAAGGGGGTGCAATAAACCATTCTTGCTAGGGCTGTGGCCTTTTGACCCTTTCTTCTCCCCTTTCCTGCACCCGATTAGTGAAAAGAAATGAAATGAATGGATAGGCACTCCTTGTTCCTGTAAGACACTTACTCAGACTTGTTTCCCCTTCTCCAGCCTTCTGTGATCCGAGGCAATCAACACAGTCCATGCCAAAGTATTCATGCAAATAGACGATTCTCTTTATTGTTTCCAAACATCAATCAACAGTCCCACACTCCGAACATGAATTAGTCTCAACTCTTAAGTCTCCTGCACCCGGCTCCTGTACTGGGTGCCTCAATATTTACACTGGACAGCTACATCCAATTCCCATTACTCCCTTTACTTCCCACTGAGGTAACTCACAGGGACGTCTCACTCAACCTTCGTACTCCCAACTGGCCACTAACTTCAAAGACCGCCAACCACCCCTGACTTCCTGTCTTGGGGCTCCTATATACACTGTGGGGTGTTACTCCTCCCCCCATCTAGAACTTTCCTACAGTACATCTCCCAGCATCCTGCACTAATTACCCAGCTACCTACTCGAATCCCATGCTCCCGACTTAACTCAGTAAGGGTCACACATTTACCGTACCCCCTTACAATGGCAATCAAGGTTGACATCATCCATCTGCACGCCGTTCACCGGTGATGTCATCCTGCTTATGCAATGATCTCAGTCGACATCATGATGATCCCGCTATTTGATCCGGCTTGTCACAGACAGCAGCACCTGATTATATGACTTCTTCTGTTGTTTCTGGGTGTGTTCTGTACTCTGTCTTGCTGTACTGTGTATTTGACCTTCCTGGATTACGGATTTGTAAGAATTTCTAATAAAAACCTGGACATATCTGTTCTCTGCCTGCCCTGACCTCATGCTTTGGATTATGGCTCTCTCTTGCTTGCTTCAGCCCTGACCTCTGCCTGTTTACAAAAATTCTTCTCTAGTCTCTACCCATACACTTACCTCCCTGCAGCAAAGGCCATACCTCCTGGCGGAGGTCAAGGGTGAAGACCAGGAGTACCTTAGACTTAGACCAAGCCCACTGTGGTATTACTGGTATTTTCCTGTTGGCTGCTGCCTCCGATTCTCCTGACTGCTGGTTTGATTCCTGACAGTGTCTTTGCCGAAAGAGAAAGCAAGAGAACATGCAGAAAGTAAGTCAAGAATAAAGTGAAATCACACATGCCTGTAACTACCATATGGCTTCTGGTAATGCACACCAGAAGGAAACCAGCACCTGCAACTATTTCATTATCCCTGGGATCAAAGGGAGGAGTATGCAGCAGAATACTTTACATTTTGTTTGATACTAACCAGAGCAGATAAGTGTGCATGCGTAAAGTTCTCAGTGTTGAATGATACATGTGCCTTTTTCCAAACTTTGTCCTATTAATATATATTTTTTCTACTATATAGATATATATATATCAATATAGAAAGTTGCTAAAGAAGAAACATTTAAAGAAGAAATAATACCTTCCAGCTGATACCTTGATTTTAGGAAGCAGCAAATCAGTATGTATGTATTTATATAACGCAGCACTTTACAGAGATTCACTATTCATTTCAGTCTCTGCCCCATGGAGCTTACAATCTAGTTCCCCTATTCAGTCACACACATAGATGTATGTTTTTAGAGTGTGGGAGGTACCCATGCTGAGACAAGACGGGTACACGCTCTCTGCGAATGCTTTATAGGTGCTTTGGCTCACTGCTTGAGTCGAGCCGAAGTACCTTTAAAGCATTCGCTGACCTGCCAGTGAGCGTGTACCCGTCTTGGTGAAGTGATGAGAAGCTTCCCAAGAGTACTTCAATCGTTCCTGAATTACCCCCACAAACTCCAGATGAAGTCTAGGGTGGAATTGAACCCAGAGCCTAGTGTTGCAGGGCAGCAGTGCTAACCACTGAGTCACCGCACTGCCCAGTGGTAGCTCTTACAGAACTGCATTCTGTTAGTATTTTAGCTAAGATATTAGATCCTTATTAATCTGCTAATGAACCTTGACACACCATAACATTTAAGGGCTTATTCATAATAGTCCAAACAGTTGCACGAGGGTCCAAATTACCATTCATTTACCACTTCCCCATATTTGCAAATTCAGCAAACTCTGCAATGTGGTAAATTCACATCACTTTGCGTGTTTGTGCACAGGTAATTCACCTATTCGCCGAGCATCGAGGTCTTTTTGAAGTAGCAATCTAGGCATGTCGTACTTTGGCACATTTAGCAGTTTTACTTCGCCAGATCAAAGTGGTGAATTAAGGGGCTAATTGGCGCAAACTGTGTTTGTGCTAGTATTTACTAACCAACTAATCTATACTGGAACTTGGATCAAGGAGATAACATTGTATCTGTAGTTTGTATTAATATTTCCTCCATATAGAGGAAAATGATCTTCCCGGTAATAATACATGGCTGTATACCACTCAGATCTAAAACATACTCCTATTTGCTTTGCATAATATGCAGGCATTTCTAAAACAGCCAAAAGAACATCCTTGGATTTGCCTGCGATTTACTGGTAGTGGTAACACTGTATTGTCATCGTTTTACCGCAAGTGTGAAAAACTGGATAAAATGCTGACAAATCATGTCCCATTTACTTTGAATGAAAAGCAGTAACCAGCTGTTTGCTATCTTGCTCATGTGTTTTCTCTTTTTGCAGAAACTGACTATAGACAAAATACCATTTGTTTGTTTGTAGTTGTCCATTGAAGGGATAAGCCATTTATCGCACATGTTTAAAATCCAGGACTATATGTTAACCTGGTCACACCAGGTTGGCAATTAGCTTTGAATCCACTTCGGGTTACCCAATGCAGCAATTAACTGTTAACAATACAGTGATAGCTTAAAGGAACAGTATGGCCACAAAAAAGAAAAAAAAAAACACATTTAATTACTTTTATGACTTACTAACTTTTATTAAATGCAGTTTATTATCAATTAAAATAAATAAATAAAATTCTTACCTGTAAAGAAGTTCTTTACAGCACTTCTGTGTTGTAGACTCCATCTTCATTCTCTGTTGGTGATTCTATGGCGTCATCACACAAGCTCCCTTGATGACGTGCATGCTCTCCCATGTGACATAGGAAAAGCCGGTGCGGGGCTTCACTATCATTGTAGCTGGAGATCGCTGTGCTTCTCATTGGGGATCTGGAGACTTGGGACGTCATAGAGTCGCCTGCAGAGAATCGATTTTTTTTTTAATCGATAATACAATGAATGCATTTAGTAAAAGTTAGTAACATAAATAATTAAATGTGTGTTTCTTGGGGGGGGGGGGGGTTTTGGCCATACTGTTCCTTTATTTCCTTATAAGAGAAAACTGGTTGCTCTCTGGAGGGGAAGGTTGATTTTTTTTGGAGAGGCTTAGCCCTGTTTAAAATATAACAAAATGGAAAGCATAGCCTTACCCTGAATGGTTGAAATAGAAAAGCTAAACTATAGACACCCATTGTATTGAATTCATCTACATTTTGATCTAGATAAGAAAGGAAAACAAATACTAACCTCCACCCCTTAATTCCTTTCTTTTTGACAGTCTTAACCTGAATTTGCCTCAGTCCATAAGAAGAACATACTGGGCATGTGCAGAGTCTGACCAAGATTCTAATGATGTCAGCTTCCAGTGACAACTTTGGGGGCACAAATCATTAGCATTATAGGGCTAGATCATCTCTAAAATGCTATAGTGATTCCTACGGATAAGGTAAATGATTATAAACCTAAGAACTAAGAAATTATTTCTAAGTCAGTTGATTGCTATATTTTCTTTGTCATTAGACTGTACAGTCACCTTACGCCAAACATGAGCGCTGTCATCTACCCCCTCTACTTCTCTACTTTGATTTGATCAAGTTTAACTGGCAGATTCAGAGCAGTATGACTTGAAAGATTCACCACTACAACACACTCCAGCACTCGGTAAAATAGGTGAACAAATTAGTGACTGTGATAAGGTGTTGAATTGGTTGCAAAGTCGCCATATGACTGAATATGAATATGCAGAATTGCGGAAGTGACTTCGAACCTTTATGCAACGATTAAATAACCTCCTAAGTCTTTAAAAAGTAATGCGTCTTTATTTTATTCTTGTTTGTCCTTAGAATGGTAAAAACCCATTTATGGTTTGGCCCAAATGTGCTTTGAAATAGGAAAATTTGCTTTTTGACCTTTAGTGACAATTCAACTGAATCAACATGTTACACATTGCTTATAGATTTTAATAACCCCCTTATTTTATACTATATCCATTTATTTATTTTTTTGCAGTACTTGGTGCACATTGGTTAAACAAGTTTCTATGAAGTACAGTTTCACAGCCCCTAAGAGCAATGAATGATTGGTTAAATCTAGTGAAACAGATGAAGTAAAGGATTGACTAGAACAGATTAATAAATAGCTTATTTGCTAGAAGGTTTTTTGTGCAGAAGAGCAGTGTAAATTCTAATTCATGCAGTATTCAGTATTCATGAACAGAGGTGGAAACATCTAACCATAGATTAATGCAGAACTATTGTGTCATAACTAGTGTTGAGCAATGATATCGAGAAAAGTTGAAATCGGTACGATTATTACAATTATCGGGTGTTATCGATGATCCGATGATTTTGCAAAAATCATACCGATTATTGTCATCACTCGATAATATCAAGCAAAGAAGCCACTAAGCCAGCTATATAAACCATAACCAGCAACAGTGCCATTATAATTTAAAACCCAATTATTTCCCTATGGAAGTAATTATGTAACTACTAAAAACTACTCACAAAAAGAGTGATTCTGGGAATCAGTACTAATCTGAATACAGTTTATATTATTCAAATCAGCACTTACAGCCTAAGGCCAGGTTCACATCATCGCAAAAAAAACCAGCGTATTTACAAAGATGCATCTAGAAAATATGAGACATATTTCAGTCCAGCGTATATTCTAGATGCGCTTTTCTATTGTACTTACCTGAAACAGTGTGAACGCTCCCTCAGCGTTCATGGATCCTCCTATCTGGTCACATTTTAAGCGTTCCCGCGCTTGCATTATGCGCTAGTGTGTGCAAGGTAAGTTCCATGGGGATTTGCGGAGTGGCTTTTTTTCATGTGCGGCATATATACACCGTGCATAAAAGCGCTAGTGTGAACTTAGCCTAAAAGTAGTTTCTTATAGAACCGCTGGTGCAACTATCTCACGGACACCATATTGAATTCTTATTAATATGCAAATGGTTCACTGGTGGGAAATGTCACATGGTCCACTAATATGTGAATATCAATGAGGAATACATTCAGTGCAGTGCTGGTGTTCACACAGGCTTTGTAGAAGCCACAAGCCAGGACAACAGCTTACTCATTAAGGGGTGGAGCTAAAATGACACCATGGCTGCCATGTACAGTACTTGTGAAAAAAATGTGTGCAGAAGCAGCATCAATAATCAAGTAGGTGGCTTGGAAGTGAAAGATTTTAGTCTTTTTGGGTTGCTGATATAGACTAATGAACAAATGTGATCTATTAGAAGACTTGTGTACTTTTCTAACTATTGTGGGTTCGTTGTTCAAATGCAGTGGCCCTAGAGCCCAAAATATCACTATGCGTGTGCATGCACAGTTACTTCTACTATTGACTAAGCTATGTAGTGTGCCAAAGGGGCGAATGCGACTAGCTGTACTCCTTTGAATTCACCTGTTTGACTTCACCACTTCCCACTGGTGAATTAGTGGGCATATGGCAGATTTCCATATTCTAGTTCTCGATTGCCGCCATCCACTTGTTTAACAAGACTAGTCACCACTTAGTCAGTGCTGAGAAGTGGATCCGCGACTATCTTGGCAGTGAAATCGAAATTGTAGTGTGGTGAATTTGACAGGTGCATTAAACCTTTAGGGGGTAATTCACTAAGCATGACTCGTGTGCTCTCGCCGGGAGGGGAATCCCTTTAATGCGCATGCTGATTTCTGTGTGCAGAACATCAGCATGCGCATTTCAGTTTTTCCGAAGTGAGGCAACACTACGCACCTCACTTCGGAGCATAGTGAATTACCCCCTTGGTCAGTGAGGCCCACAGTATCTTCAGGGTCCCCCTAGTCCTACAAAATAGAAAACACTGAGTGTGGGATGTCTACCCAAGCACTCTAGCCTTTCACTACCTCCTGTTGGGCTGAGCTCTCCTCTGTCCTGAATAACCTTGTGCTCTAGACACCTATGACAAACACTATTCCCCAGCACTTGTCTAATTACTAATGATTTCTTCAAACATCCTCTCCTCCTCAGGATTAGTTCAACTGCAAGACACACTGGTCCTTGGGCATAACCCAAGTGGTCTCTTAACCCACCAGATAACTTTGTGAATAGCCTCTTCTCTTACTGGTCTTTAGGATCTAGTTTCCCTCTAAGGCTGGGGCCGCACTACCTGATTTTTGATTTTCAGCTGAGCTTTTTTTAGGGTCATTATTGTCTATCTTGGAAAACAGAATAGCCTGTGTAGATTATTCCATAGGAAACAATGGAGACCATTTTTCCTGCTCATCTGAAAATCAGCTAGTGTGACCCCATCCTAACACATAAGGGCTAGGAAGAAATGACCCAAAACTAATTTCTCTCTCAACATACTACCTTTTTAATCCTAAAGTCACCTGACCTATGACTCTCTTTATCTCACTCACCTAATTACCACACCTGGTAATCTCCTAATTCGCCATAAGAACCTTAACTGTTAGGTTGCCTGTTCACATAATGGAAAATGTTTAATGGTAATACAGCAATTAAACAACACTGTGGGGGTTATTCACTAAAGTCCGAATTGTCGCGTATAGGTGCGAATTCGCCAGATAAAGACAGTCTCAATAGGCTGCCACTGTCGCAGTCGCATCTTAATAATGAAAATATTGTCACAGTCACGACTTTATTATGGGAAAATTGTCGCAATCTTAACATTAAAAAATTGCCAAGACAATGTAGCGGATTTGCTATGGAAAACCGCTGTTTGTGAATTCGACAGTTGAATTCGCACCTTAGTGAATATCTCCCACATTATGTAAGTCTATTGAACAAACTTGTGGCATTTTAGAATTAGAAGCTTAGATATAATGATGTGTTATTAGGCTATTAAGTATTTATTCAGTGTGTGTGTGTCATTTATCTTTCTAACAGATCAACTGTTTTATTCTCAGAAATGTTACCTTCCTTTGAGTAGAAAAAAATAAATCTCAAGGCAGCAATGTGAGTGACACAGGCCAGCGATAGCAGAATTTAATCAGCATCCTGGATTAGCTGCCATGAAGCAGGGAGTCAGACCTCCTTTTATAAGAAATAGACATGGTTCCCTCTCTATCCAATTATTCTCAGACATTTAGGAAAGACACAGTTCTGACACAGGGAAGACAGATGTGATAACAGGCTCTTTTCAGCTCTCGTGAAGGTGCTTGAAGCTTTGTTCTTTAGTAACCTTTACATGGACTGTACCAGACATTAAGGTAAAAAGGGAAGATATTTATTTTAGCTACAGTATATACTGTATATATTATATAACACCTACGATGCGAGAATCCAGAAGCACAGTAATACATTTTGGATTTTTACTTGTGAGTTTACAGTTTTCATGAAAAACTAGTGTCTGGAAACGGGGATATTTAGTGAAATTATTTATTCAAATGAGTAGTAATTCCCAGTTTCACTCTCTTTGTGAGTAGCTATTTGCTCTCCTGTATAAAATTGTCACAGTTTCATCTTATTGCCTCCTTACAAATGGAGGTTTGCCTCCAAAAACATTAAGGCCAGGGACACACTGGCGTAAGATGTGCCTCATTTAAAAAACAAAAAAAAAAGCACATTGCGAAAATATGGTGCTGCATTTCACTGGCGTAGAAATAAATAGCGTCTCTTTTCTTCCCTGGTTAACTGCTATTATCCAATTCCTATTTCTACTAATCCTGTTGCATTGTTTGCATTGCGCTCCATACACTCAAAAAAACGGCAACATGAAGTGTTCTGGTGCATGTTTCTCTATGAAACACAAGTGTGATATTGTACATGCAACAGTCATTGTACTCAATGGTTTATCTCAACGGCATATTTGCTGCAACACCCTTTTTTTTTTACACCAGTGTGACCCTAACCTTATTATCATGATCACCTGTGGGGATTAAAATAAATGGATGAAGACCCACAGTGTGTGGTCCTGTTTTTTAAAAGGCTATCTAGGGAGCATAGTGAAATAAAATGTAGCAAGGTCACCTCAGCTGGAAATAAGTATGATCCCTCTAATACAGGGGTCTCAAACTCAATTTACCCGAGGGGCCGCTGGAGGTAGAGCCTGGGTGAGTCTGGGCTGCATCAGGTTTTCCACAAGAAAACAACAGATTAAAAACAATACATGGCCCTGCGGGGCAATCAGCACCTTTGTGGAGAAATACGCAGGTCAGTGGGGCAATATGCAGCTCTGCGGGGCAATATGCACCTCTGCTGGGTGATTTGCATCTGCTGGGGAAATTAGCATCTTTGTGGGGAAATACACGGTTCAGCGGGGCAATATGCGGCTTTATGGGCTACTGGTGCATCTGTGATGTTGTTTTTTTTATTATTATAATTGGGG